>JARGYV010045892.1:0-11177 GCA_029532675.1 Ornithodoros moubata | reverse complement strand
GGGCACGTTTTACGACGTCGGGTAAGGTGTCCCCGTAAAATTTGTTTTTATTCTCGGGAAGTGCGTGGGGTGTTGGGGGTTTATGACGTGGTTGCGACGTGGCTATATAAGCCAATGATTTGCCTCCTGCTTAATGTTTATGGTACTTTCATGATCTTTTCCGTGGCCTATTTTCTTCTGGTTTCTTTTGTAGTTTGTTTGGTGCTGTTCCTTTCAGCACCAGCGCCTTTTTTTATTAAACTTCGGGAGACCTCGGAAGAAGAACTCGCTCCCTCCTGACACGACGCGATGTGAAACTTTCATGTCATAATAAACTCAGATGAAAAGATTAAGAGTAATATTAAGATAATACAGATTAAGAGTAAACACAGGCTATGTGCAAAATATCCACTCCCGATGAGAAGGTTTTTAGTTCGCCATTAACGTACTAAGTATCATGCAATTCGTGAGCACAGCTCTTTGTTCGTCTGTTTGTTTGTTTTCTTTTTCATAGTTAGCTTCGTAGCATGCACATCGGTAATGGTAAATTTACAGAACCAGTAATGTTAAAAATATCCCCATTTTAGGCGTTTGTAAAATCCGGATCACATTTGATCGAAACAGTAGCGACTGAAGTATATACGACGTTCATACGTCAGACCTTGTCTTCTCGTGCTTTTCGCCCCAGAAGTTTGAAAATAGTCTAAAGGGATTTGTCTCCTGACCAGCAGCAGTCATTTTGGAGTTTGCGCACGCTCTTGGAGTTTATGGGTCTTTCGCGCGATGGAAGCACAAGATAAATGGCCACGGAATTGGAGGTCATGCCATGGGGGTATTCATAACTTTTCAACACATTTCTAAAGCAGGACCTCGTGTCTGCAGTCGTAGCGATTCCCATAAAATTAAGGCAAATCGGAGCACAACGTGAATACTGATTTTTATTAAATGAAGCACGTGTTGGCGCGCTCTTAATGAATTTGCGTATAGTTATGCGGGTAATATTGGTAATTATATGCCGACTATCACTGTGCATTCACACTGAAAAGTTCGTCACTTTAGTGGTGTTTCAACATTAGGATGATAACTGTGAAACACGCTAATGTTTAGTTAATCGTAAATCTCATACTTGTATACCATAGAGTTCAAATATACGCCGAATGTTTCTGTTAGGTCGTATACTGAGACAGCACATTAAATTTCACATGCTTACCGATAAACTGGCATAGATGCATTACTGACTAGATAGACGGTGGAAGCGTGTGCCAGAGAAGCTGAAACTAGAAAGTTTGATAAGTGCCTGAGCAGCAAGCCAAATAATTGAACGGTGAACTGTAAAGTGAAATACAACCAGTATATCGTTATATTACATAGGGGTTATAGTGTGTGTCTCTGTGATTACCCACACACCCACGCCTTGCAAAAAAAAGAAAGAAAAAAAAGAAGGCTTACCTAAAGAGTCGTTGCTACTCATGAGTTTGCTTGGCATACTTTCGAAATAGTCACCTCCTTTGTCACCAGAGCCCTCTGTTCACCTCCCCTCGTTTATTGTCGTCTGCTACGTCAAACAGGAATTGTTTGCCGCCATCAAAAGGCGCAACAAGTGAATGTATTTTCCTTCCACTTGTTGCGCCGGGAGAACTTTGCTCTCACCCGATTCCTAAGGATGCGTCTGCACACTGCAATACTCGATGATGCAGCAACCATGCATCTTCGACGACAGGTGTTACATATCTCACAGAATTTAGAATCAGGCAAAGGAGACGGTGGACTGACCTCTCTAGATGGCGATGCGCGTCGCCCCATTGTTGCTTGGTGAATGGATGCGCATTCCTAGTTTTACGAGACAATCATTAAAATTCGATTGCTGAAAAAGTGTGGAGTATTGGAGGAATATATTTGGTAATTGAGACATCCAAGGTACAGGCCTTCTCACGAACATACAAGTTAGGTTCGGGTTTCACTTTGCAGTGCCTTTAATAGAATATAGAAGTTTTCATGGCCGACAACAAAAAGTCTTTGTGTACATCATTACGAGCCGGAAAGTGTGGCAGCATATGTGGTCAGCTGACTGATAAACTGACGTACATAACATTATTACTATTTGGCCATACGCTCCATTTTTTTTTCACTCCCAAACCGAAGTATTTGTCACCTGCATACCCCTATCTTTTTTTTTTCTTACACAAACATACGCAATGACTATCAAGCTATCAATCTTGCACCGCTTATTAGCTAAGTGTGATGACCTGTTGCGTTAGTATATATAAAACAGTTTACGACGTTCAACGATATGGGAAGGATGTGATGTACCTGAGCCCCATTATCATAACGGAAAGACATACATTGCAAGACGGGATTCACCGATACACACACAAGGAAATGACGGAACACGTCCTATTTTAGTGAAGGATACGGAATACAGTGAAGCTTAGGAAATTATAACGAAGACAGAGAACAATTGGTGGCGCATTCGCTAACAGAAATTACAAAAGCTTTACTAAACAATCTCACTTTTATTAGGTCAATAGAGGCATTTTGTAGTGGAAAGAGTGTCAAAGGAGTTTCTCACAACGCTGTAGTAAATTCCTAGTGTCCGTGTGCGGAACATTGGCCACCGTAGTTCTGAAGAATATCTTAAAAGGGTGAAAGAAGTAGCTTAAGTTGTAGAAGACGATACAGATATTACGCGGATATTTTGTCCACGTTTTCATATAATCAACCGTTATAATGAAATCAGTGTCAAATGTAATGAAAATAAGTATATCAGGCTTACATAGGGATACAGATGGATGTTTGGGATATAGCAGACGCCAGAAAAGCACTTGTTACAAGGACAGGCACAATGTTGGTGTAATAATCATTAATCATATTAAAATAATTACACTTTAAAGTATGATAGCAATAGGGTTGGACGAATGGGGTTCCTTCTGATACATCGGCCTTTTCAGAACCACTCATTTGAGAAATAAAAAGAACAGGAAAGCAAAATCTCAATTTAAATTAAAATGTCATTAAACGTAAATTCAGACATCACCTCAAGCGATCGCTCCTATCCTCGTACAGATCACCTCGCAGAGCAGCAGTTTCACCTCGTTATAATATAACACACTTTGCTTATGAATAAGGTACTAGTGCAAACTGTGGGAACAAGTTTGGTCTACGCGATGACTTTGACGACTCAGATCTACATAATCATCTCACTGCATGTGCAAACGTTCTGATGCATTGGAGCATTGCACCGATTTCGTGGTCAGATAGCTGGATGTTTATATAACGCCTCACGACCGACAGTGTCATCCTGAAGAAACCATCAAGCATCTCAGTGGTAAGCGCTGAGGTAAAGAGATGTCGAAACAGGCAATCGAAATGAAGCCTTAAAATCTTTCCGTTAATCTCTCAAACAGTCCCTTACGGGCCCTTGCACCTTTAGTCCGAATGTTGGGGAGATGCTCTGCTTCAGTAAGCTCTCAGCTAGAAGGAACCGTCGTTACTAGCACTCTCATCACATGCCTGTAGCACTTACTTCGTGTTTCAGTAGAAAATGTACCTCTTTTTTCCACGTCACTTTATTTACTAATATTCACTTTCAGCCCATTATAGTTTCTGAGTGTTGTGCGTGCTTTGTTCTCTTTAGGCTATGTGGCACTGATGTTGAAGGTACTTAATTTCATCATGGATGCAGGCATAATTAATACACAAATGCTGATGAACACATTACTACCACTAGCGCCGATGCTGGGCGCCAGCTGTACAAGCAGAAAACGAGAGAAAGGCATTCCTAGAATCATTGAAACGTTTACAAGAAACCGAGGGAATAACATCCCATACGAGACAACTTCTATCTGCCATAATACATTCGTGCATTAACATCAACTTAATCCTGCGTCGCTATAGTTACTGCTCGCGCACTGTTCTTTGCCTTTATGAGCTTTCGTCTCTGCCGGTGAATTATCTTGCCACCAATTAATACGGTCCTACAGGTGCAAAGGTGTATAATGCGATGCAATTTCGTTGAGAAAACGCCTGTGCTTGCGTGGAACACAGAAAAGCGAATGACACCAGCTTGCCTACGTGTATGCCATCTCAAATGAAATAGAACTGTGCAGGCAGAATTTTTTTATCCTCTTGCTCCTGAATCTCAGAATTTTTATTTCAGAGGCCTTCTTGGAGTGAAAGTTCTTTATATATATATATATATATATACATATATAATTACATATATATAATAATATTGCATATATATATAATGGCCTAGAGTAAGTTTTCTTTGACACTCAGGGAAATCAATTAACTAACACAAAAAACGTACAGCAAAAACGGGAGGGGAGGCAAGAAAAGGGGGAAAAGAACAACTTATGCCAGGAAAGGAGTGCTGTCCGAGATGTGCTGCCATCTCAACATTGGCATTATAACTTCAGTATGAATACATCTCTTAATCTACTTGAGTTTGAGTGTAATCAATTTTAGATTTCAGTTCAGCAGGCTCCAGCAAGACTTGCAATACTAGATATCGACTATAGATATCGAGGGTAAAACTTGCTGAGAGCGAACTCATGTCATTAGCCTGCATGACGTGTGTGTGAACTGCAGGTTATTATTTATCCCCATTTTGTGCAAAATTAGCCTTACAAAAGCGTTTCGACTTTACGAAAATTCGGTTCGTACGAACGCCACGCCCGCTAGGAAGTATGGGGAACTGCGCCCCCATGTAGAGGCTTCACGCAGCGCTGTAGGCCTTGTTTAACGTGGCCATTGGTAGATGTCGCCTCATGCCTTAGTAGACCGCTCTTTTTTTTTTACGGCGCCTTTTGCGAATCGATGTGGTTTCGTTAATGATCTCTCCCTGTTCCATTTATATTATTTCATTAATAATGGAAATGATGCACTATGGAGTATTCTTTATCTTATGAATACCTGCCATCTGTAGGGTACAGCTGTTTGATTAATTACATCCGCGAAGTCTCCCTGCCAGAAGTGACTCGAAATCGTGATACCTCTTCGAGATAGTCTGTTTCAGGGAAATCACTACATCAGTTTTTGTGGTTTTGATTATATCGATGACTCTCTACTTGCTCATTTCAATTTTCTACGTCAATTGGAAGAAATTCGAATATACTATTCCTTATGCTTTCCCAGATAGCCAATAACCAACATAAATTATGCTCATTATGCTCGGAAATGATAACTATCATAATCTATGCGTAAATCTATTGCATAATTTCGTCCTGTGTAACACCTTCTGTTTAATTCATCTGACCATGAGGTTGCAACAGGTGCACATGTTCATCCTGTGTCCTATTCTCAACAGAACCATTCACAAAAATCCCCTGCATGCCGCGGAATTAATAAACCCATGCAAACCTGAACGAAAGGAGTGAGGACACCAAAAGCTTAACACGGTACAGCATGATATATCGCAGACAGGATGAACGCGATTGGGTTCATCTTAGTGATACTCTTCCTGGGGCCAGGGAACAGTTTTTTTCTGTCAGCGCGTGGTCATAAAATAATTTCACCATTTTTATGATGACTACACTGTTATTCCCCCTTGGGTTTGCGTGGGAAAGGTAGTGCACTTAATGCCTACCTTCAAACAGATTGATATTTTCCAGTGTTTAGATTTGTTGAAAACTTTATGGGAGGAGCATACTGCGCACGGGACAAGATGAGATGGTCCAAGTATACCCTCCCATAAGGTTTTTAACAAATTTAAGCACTGGAAAATATCAATCTGTTTGGCGGTTGGTGCTACTTTTTCCTACGCAATCCCAAGGGAAAACAAGTTTATATATTTTATGTTTGCGCCTCGGGAGCTGCGTGCGTAAACCATACAGCGTGTCCCAGTTAACTGCAACCGACTTTTTTGCACTATAATCATATGATATTCTCCAAATGCAGCCCAAAGTGTCATGTTACGGCTCTGTCTCCAATAATTCCAAAGCTAATTAGAACAAATTAAATATTACGACGAATTTTCTGATGCACTTATCAGGGAGGCTCACTGCTACAGAACCGTAGGATTTTTTTTTATTTTTTATTTTTTTAAAAATTGATCAAAACGCACACCTTGAATATGTGAGTACATATCTATTAGCTTAATGTGCATGACTAATTTTGGCGTGCAATAATTCTGTGACGCACGTGATAGCACGTCTGAGCTGCATACAGATAGTTCTGTTATTTTTACTGATAGATCCTCCCCGGTGGTATTACACTCGATTTCATTTCTCGTGATCATATCTTGCCTTGAATTTGTACCCTCTTTGCTTTCGGCCTTCGTAAGTGCAAAGAAAAGCGTACAGCATTGCAAGTGTTCTATAATATATTGTACACCGCGGACTCTTGATGATTTCAAATAATGTATGACAATTACGTAACAAAGTGTTAGAGTGCTTGCTGGCTTTTCTTTGATAGGAAATATTTTGTCTCTATTATTATTTTCTTTTCGTGTTGCACTTGTTGTCTAAGAAGAGAATGTTTCTGAAATGTTGATTATGTATATGTAAACGTGCGGGTACTGTGACACCTATAAACCGCTTAGAGATATGTATATCACCTCCGAATAAGCTCTTCTTTTCTTCGTTCTAGGGATATATATTATTGGTTATTGTTGTATTTTACTGCCGTTCTAAAACCGCAATATCTAGTTTTATATTTTGCCTCCCAGTGAATATGCTAAAAGATATGCGTGTGGAAAGAAGGTTATAAAGTAAACGCATCTGTGAATCATCAGCTGAGCAAAAAAGCATGATCCACACTTTAAATTAAGAATTCGATTTCCCGGGACTTTCCCCATCCCTGATCTTATTTGGTTGGAGCTTCACGTTCACTTCAAAAGGTGGCAGCAGGATGCCTACAGGATTAAAACTTCGCACCCACTTCGAGGCCTTTCATATAAGACGCATATATATAGTATGTGAAAAAGTATTATCTAAAAGGAAGGTACTATTGGTTACGAGAAGAGAAACTTGAGGGATGAATGGAAGGGAAAATTATGTATAGTATTTATGGCGCCACCACAGGTCGGCACCACATTCAGTCATATGAGAACGTGTTCTATGGCGTTTTTGAGATGTGGCTCGGCTTAGAGAGAACAATATGGTGGTGTTTCATTGGTCCTGTTGCAGTACACTCAATATATAATATGAAAGTGTCTAATATATATATAAGTGATTCTTTTTCTTCTGATTGTCTTTTTTCTGAGCTGTATCAATCTGTCTAGGTGCTGAAAGGAAGCCCCTACTCTCGATAAGTTCGGTTCTGGCCTTATTGTAATATGCGCACCTATAGAATGCCACGTCACTTTCACCGTGTTGCTCCCACCGCTCTTCTTCTTCTTCTTCTTCTTCCCACCGCTCATTACGGGTGCATGCATGTAGAGGCACAGGTAAGCTACAAAGCTGCACCACTGGGTATATCCGCAGAAAATATCCATACTCTGTCCTTGATATATATACTGCTAACCATGACATCAATACGACTGTATCCTATTTATGGCAGAAATAATGCCCGTGAAGCGTGCCTTCAAGGTTAGTGTTTTCCCATCAATATCATGATCCATGTTGCATGAAGCCAAGACCCATGCAGATGATGCAACAAAACTTGACATACTCTCTCTTGACCTTTTCTCCCTTGCAATGCCCCTGGTATTTTATTATTATTATTTTTTTTTTGCAACGGTAATATTTGTTTTTGCTTTTCTGTCATTAATTAGCTACGCGCCACCAACCACATTTTTAGTTGCAAAATGTACGTGCACAATAATAATGGCATTGATTCCTCGTATTAGTTGCAAATAACGTCACAAGGTTCATGCGAATGCTGATATTTTGAGTCTCGCCAATTTACAATGAACAGCGCTACAATTCCATTCTTTCAAGTACAATTCCATGCTTGATGACGATGATCCGACAATCAGGCCATTAATTTCACTGATTCACGCTGAATATTTCGTTATTTGCTTCGACGGTGAATGCACGAATATTCACATCACAAATAATACGCAGTTATTAATCAGATAAAGCCTTGTTTAGAATAAAAGACCAGGCCAGGTGGTGGCTATCATTATAATGCTAACAGCAAAATTAAAAGTAACTGAATAGATCAGTATTAAATCCCGCTTTTTGGAAATTCGGGATATTAGCTTTAGGTCCAGGCACATTTCTTCAAGTTTGAGGCGCTACCGGAAGAAAAAATGCAATAAATCAAATATAACGACATAAAATCAAAATAATATGCTACCGAAAGGAAAAAAAATAATAAATAACTGACGCCCCTTGTGATGAAGCGCACATTTGTTACTGCTAGGCTAGATAATACAGTGGGTGTTTGCAATGAACTATTCCATGAACACCGCATTCACTATATCTCAAGCGTCACTCAACCAAAAGAGGAGAGAGGAATATGAAGTATGATTCGCTTTTTTTCGTGTCTAATTGCTGTTTGTGATGGTTATGTCGATACTGCTTGCCGTAGATGACCTCACTAAGGGTGAAGAACGTCACGACAATGTCAACGATGCCTTCGAGATATTCGTTGGCTATCAATTCCTGGCATCTGAATATTTATTGATCGAGGCTCAGGCACCTAAGTTACATCCCCACACGAGTGTTCAAAACAATACTGAGTGATATACTAATGGATAGTCCAAGTGAACACCTGGGATCATGGATCCTAAACATCTTATGCCGGCGAGTTTTATATGTGCCTGCTAGAATTTGTGAAATGACCGCCCTCGATAAATAGCTAATCTTTTCATCGAAACGGAGACATGGCATCGACTGCGAACTTCATGCGAGTGCATATAACCGCGGTTCTCCGGCAAGTGTCCAAAGCTCATTGTTACTCAAGTTGTTCCTTTGTTATTAGATAGTATAAAAAGTGAACATAATACCGTCGGCACTTCAGCTGTCTTGATGCTATATGACATGTGAGATATGTTCATTCAAATATCTAAAGTGGTGAGCAAGAGAAACTGTCACTTGTAAGATTTGTCACTGATTGATCCAAATTTTTAGCGGCGCGACAGTGTGAGAGCCGCAGGTTATTTTCTTCTCCAGGAGAATGTTGGGTAGAGAGTATATAACGGCTGTAGGCTACAAGCGCCTTTTGAATGCCGTCGTGCTCGCTTTTCCGCGCTAGGAAAGCATCCGTCTTGCTGTGGCACGCGGCCTGCAGCAGCCTCCACTCTCGCTGCAGCAGCAGCACAAGACCGATGCGAGGCGTCACACAATGAAGTTCGAAGCAAGGCTGGGAAATTGTGTGATGCTGGCCGCTGCTGTGGCCGAAATTAAAGACGTCGATCACGTCAGGCACCTTCCGCCCATTAAAACAAAGGCACACTGAGCTGTGTTGTTTACCGACAGCTTTCCCCTTGTGACAAGCATTTTTGCTTGCAGTAGCTTGCGTGCAACGGATGAAAGGGCTGAGGAGAAAGCTAATGAAGCCAGTTTCTCTTGTATGGTGCCTTTAGAAGCGCCTAATTAAGGCGAAGCGTGGCTGTGACCAATAATTAAAGTTTCCCTCACTTTTCCCATTCGTGATAGTTGGAGAGCCACTGATCACATTGTCCTCTGTGTCATTGCTGCAGGGCGTTTGGAGAAAACTCCCGGAGACGCATGGGAGCAAACGCCCAGCCACTGATAAAGAGAATGATTCTACACGAATGCGAGGATAGCACCACCCACTTGGAACTTTCGTTTTTCTCCCAGTAATCCGCCATTAATCGCCCTATCTATTGTAGCCGCGTTGAATCTGATTTTGGAATTGGAGTTTTCGGTTTCCAGTCAAGGGGCTCGGGGAAGTTCAATTTACATAATTAGGTTCGAGTGCTTTAATTACGAGGGCTCGCGCCGAGAGAGCGACCCTGCCGCGCTGGGAACAGTGAAGATCGAGATAAGACCCAGTGAAGCGCTGAGGCTCTTGCATGGATTGGCTTCCCGATATACGTCAAGCTGAGAAACGCATGCCATTTATCCCAGATTTTTTTCTTCTTTCTTCTATTCTCGCGTTCTTCCCTCTTTATGAGATGCAAGGAAAGCTTGTAAGCTCCTGCGGTGATCTTTAGTGTTTTCTCAGCTTTTCTTTTTCTTTGGATTCCCCTATCTCTCTCTATTCTAGCAGGAACAAATGGAAAACTCAGAATATACCATTTATTTTCCGCGATATCAGAAAGCTCGGGAGGGGGAAAGCTATAAACAAAGGAAATGTTTGAGCTTCTCTGAAAAGTTTGGAATGATCCAAATGCGGGAGGCAGGCAACGAAAAAGGAAGAAAAAGGAATGAGGAATGCACAAAAAAGGAAAAAAGAAATGTCGAACGTTAAGGTGTTTCAGAGGAAACTCCAGCGAGTAATAAAATGTTGTCGCACGTCTTTGCTCACTTAAGGATAGCAAGGATTTGTTTATGCTGTTAAAAACTAAAGGTTACTTCTTTCTGTTCTTGCTTGCATCCCTTCCCCTCTCTTCTTCGAGCAGAATGGAATTATATGTGTCTAATAGCACTGACTCAGCTTTTGAGCATGCATAGAGGGAGTACTTCACTATTATTATTATTTTTACACAATACAATATATACCAGGTTTCAGAATGAAATTGTAAATGCTTACTGTATCACACATCGGGTTTCATGAATTGGTGCGATTAATAGGGCGCTATCATAGCCACATATCAATCTCGAGATATAGAAAAGGGACTATGTTTACGGCGGAGCATGTGAAATTGTATAACGCAACGCAACGTATATACAAGGCAAAAACCATGGCTCACGGCCCTGGATACGGTCGAACGACTCACACAGTTCATAGTATTCCATCCCTTTTCCCATTAAATCCACCTCTCTGTATCAGTGCCTGATAAGTTAATCCTAAAGAGTTCAATACTGCACCAATGATTTGACCATCGACTTTTAAATCATAGAAACAACAACAACAACAACAACAACAAATTAAGACAATGATGATGGGGAATTTCTCCGCCATAAGAACGGGGTGCTACCCCATTGCCAGCGTTGGTATGTAGGATGTGATGAGTGAACACAGCAAGCGCCCAGAGCATGCAGAGGGTGAGTGCGAGGGTTGGAAATACGCCAGGACTATAAAATATCGAATAGCTCCGTCGACCGCAGAAAGGTGAGTACCGCGCGGACGGCTGCTCTATTCGAGGCTGGGTCATCTCGAGGGCCAAGGATAGAGGCCAGTGT
>JARGYV010045791.1:0-13463 GCA_029532675.1 Ornithodoros moubata | reverse complement strand
CCCAGGACGCACACTAAGGCGTGCAACATGCCGCCAGCCTTGGCAGGCAGACCGCACGCCTCCCCCTGTTAACGATACACCACCACCACCATGAATGGGGAGAAATCAAGAGCAGTGCCAGACCGGATGCACCGTGATATACCCTTGCACACTGAGGCACTGGTATAAAAAAAAATAATAATGAAATAAGAAATAGCGGCGAATATCGCTACAACAACAAGCCATAAGAAATAAATAGCGGTAAAAATTGTACAAGTGTTTCTTTTTCTATTTTTTTTTTTTTAGTTGTCACTTTGCTTCTTAATCACTACCAACACAAGAAATTTAAAAACATTTTTGGGGTGTAAATCTCTTGTTTCATATCGCACTCCGTTTTTACACCGTTGTGATTAAAGTACGCCTTTGTTCTGCATACCTCATCAGAAGGTGAAACCTGCAATGACGTAGCTTGCAGTTGAGGCATATGCACTGTGAGTATATGTGCATGACGTATAGAACGCCTTGTGCGCCAATAAACGTTATCATGTTTGACGCCGTTTACCATTCCTTTAATGCAATTCGCTGTTCTCTTGAACTTAAAACAAACGGCGCCCTCTATCCAATTTCTTCTGTCCTTTACAAGAGCACATGTAGTCAACTGGTGACGCTAAACAGCCGCAGCAGAAACTTGCCAATAAATCCGCCGCTTGTTCGCGGTGAAGCAACATTGTTCACGGGTGGCAAAAGCGGGTATCGATTGTTATCAAGTCGTAAAACGGACGCTGTTATATTTCATTTCCCGTAGCATGCCGGCCCGTTAAAATCTGCAGATCCGTTCGACGGATGGCAAGAATGATGATGTGCGAGTATACTACAGACATGGAGTTTGCAAGGGGTCAAAACGCAGCATATACCTCCACGTGACAGCTCTAGGAGTGCTTGCGTACTATGTGCCACGTGCTTTGAGGTTTACAGCGACATCACAACGTCTGAGAGGGTTCGGCATGTTGCTGAGGTGGTACGAAATGTGATTAATGGTCATGGGGCATGCACTGAAGAACAGACGAGCGAACTTTCACAAGCCTCGTTCCACACTGCGAGACGTTTGAATTGAGATGTGTGTGTTTGTGTGTCTGCGGGAGAGGAGGGCTAACGCTGATCTATAGCATTCCCCGTTGATTCACACCACATAACTTCCATTGTGCTCTTCGCACATAACATAGAAACTGCTTCTTTTTTTTTTCTTCTTCTTTTCTATACAGTAAAAATCACGACAAAGAGCTCACCTTTATCCTTACAAGCCATGCCAATGCTCTTGTGTTGGTGAGAATTTAGCACACCCTCAACTTAATCGGTGGCAGTGAGCCCTTGCGGAGAATTACAGATATATCAAGATTTAAAGCGGAATGTAATGGACACCTGTCAGATATTCGAACTAAGCATACCATTCGAGCTCTGCAAGCGATTATGTTGTTTTCTGCCACCTTCAAGAAACGTGAAGCGTCAAGAAACGAGAGGTGGCAACCAACCACTCATTGTATGTGTCGTGCGATTTCTCCGAGCTTATGGCAGACGTTGCGTACACAACCGCTTGCCACAGCTCGGAGGGTCGCCGTGAAAAAGGTGAGCCATGCGCTCACCTTGCAACCTCTCTTTGACAACAGCGTGCGCGGGTCCAATCCAAGGGAAGCCAGAAGGAAAGGAGTTGATCGGTGCTGGGCGATGAGCTGGCACGCGAATCACAGTTCCATTGGCACCGAGGTGCAGAGGACTCAGTTGGGAGGCCCCAGGAATCCCTGACGGCGACCCGGCGGCAGTCAGGGGACTCAGAGAGGACCCTTCACCTGCAGCCCCACCAGCGCAGTCCCCGCTGACAGGTCGCTCTGGCGAGTCATCGCCGAGAAGCCTGCTTATGCTGAACGACAATCGCGGCTTGAACCCCTGAGCTTGAAGCGGTGGGCTGTTGATTTGGGAAGGCACAGGCGACGGAGAGCCTGATCGACTTCCATCCGTTGGCTCTGGGCTAGTCATCCTTGTACTCATAGCGTAAAGTCCATATCCTCGTCAGTGGCGTAAAACACGTCGTTCCACTTGCGAGAGCAGAACATCAGTGGGGGGCCTCCGGCGAGGTCGGTCTTGCACGATTATGAGCGCAGGGCGGTGCTTCCTATCGGAGGCGGGAGGGAAAGCTCTCGACACATGCTTCTCACTCTCCGCCTCCACGCACTGCTCCGCCTCAGTTGATGGGATCTTGCCAATGAACCACGCTCAGCGCTGCCATTTAGAGCTCAATGATCAGGAATACCGTGTGGAAGGAAACTTATTCTCAGGTCACCTTCTTCTGAGTGCACATTGAACGGTGTTGGAACAGGGCCACTGCTGAGACTAACAACTCAGGCGGCATAATCTCTCGCGCAGTGCAGGTGCCATTGCAAACCGTGCGCGATTGTTTCCATGCGATTGCGCACCACTGCCACTGGATTAGAAGTGAGCGGCTGCGCGTACCCAAATCAACCGTGACATCTTTTTATTTTATCTACTTTCCGTAGCTGTCCCTGTTTATTTTTGTAAACGATTGATCCCATGCAAGAGATGAGGCGAAGCTTTGTTTACAGACTCCAACTTCCAGGTTTGCAAGCACACTGACAACGGTCTCGGCTAAGGAATCAGGGAAAAAGATCTTCCGTTTTCATATAAACAGGGACAGCTACGGAAAGCACATAAAATAAAAAGATGTCATGGTTGATGAAAATGGAAGATCTTTTTCCCTGATTCGTTAGCCGAGACAGTTGTCAGTGTCCTTGCAAACCTGGAAGTTGGAGTCTCTAAAGAAAGCTTCGCCTCATCTCTTGCATGGGATAAATCGTTAAAAAAAAAAAAAAAAGGTTGGCGAGGGAGTTTTATTTATTCCTTTATATATATATAAAGTAACATCATGGTACGATCGAGGAATCTTTTCTATTGAGTGGAGAAGGGTGTTCCAAGGCTAGTTCGTCACAGTACCAACCCTTGAGGAGTAAAGCTGCTCATTAGTTCACAAGGTAATTTATTTTGGGCAAAGACCCCATCATGTTGCCCCAGACCGAAGATCATTATGTCTGGTCTCTTTGGTTCTTACGAAGCCATTTAGAATCAGATTTAGATATCTGTAATATTTTAATATTATATATTGCAGATGCCTTGCAGGGGGGAACAGCCCGAAAGAAACGCTGTCTGTCGGTTGCAAATTGAATCCCGCTTGAAGCGACTGTAGGAGGTCAAAGGTTAGGGCATATTAATGAACAGAGTCAAACCACCTGTTTGCATAAAACGTAATCTCGTGGTAGTGGTTGGTGCGGCCGGGTTGATGCGGGTGATCTGCCTTCCCGTCTGTTCGAGATGGGGAGCGACTGCTGCATAGCCCGGAATGACTTTGTGCGCGGGGAAGTGTGGCAGCATGAAGCCAGGAGGTCACGAGAGATACCTTGAACCCTCGATGTTCGATGCCGTCACCAGAGTCCCTGCGCCAAGGGAGCCTACTTCGTGGAGTCCGGTTTATTTATTACTTCCTCTTAAGTACTCACGAACAACATTCGGCGTTTTTATTCACACTAGACGTAACCTCCTGCATGCTTGTCCCCCGCCTGAAGTGAGAAAATCGTCGGTCCTGTCATTAATATCATCCGTTACCTTTTTATTGTTAAACCACTTGGAAATATCATATCATTCGTCCCAGAGTTTGAGCCATTCCCTTGAGAAACCTCTCAGTGGACATGCTCAACTGCTGTTATGATGTGATCCAGTGTTCACTGTTCTTCCTTCCAATGAACTATTTTTCCCCTCTATTTTAACCGTTCCCAGGGCTACTGCTCCAACTGAAACAATCCGTATATTCATGTAAACCGATTATGGACACCGGCGGTCGTCCAGCTACAACACCAAGCCGTCAATTTCATAAAAGGATGAATGCCACAAAAGGTTCCAGATAATCTCACTCACAGGGATTGTTCACATGGCACGGCAGGTATACGGACTGCAATCAGCATTCGGGTGGAGTTGTTCTCTGGTATTTAGAGTAGTATTTCAGAACGTCTAAAAGGCCCAATGGTAGCGTCTCTACCTGATGACAATACGCACGTGTAAAGGCCGCATCGACATCCGTCACATATGTTCTCGATGTGTCCGTGGAGATTCCAGCCTTGCGGTTCACACACGGGGTAATCGCTGCCATCTTTACGTCCATTCTCAGGCTTTGGCATTATATATATCCTGGGCGAATCCCCGCAATGTTACTTGATGTGTCATTTGTGCACTAGTATTGTGGCATCGGTGTCAGCCACGCCTATTGGTGTATGGTGAAAGGAGACGGGCCACCTTTATTTCTTCTCTATATTGCTATACACATGGAAGAAGCGGACTGCCGCATAGACAAAGGGCCGCCCTGAGTGGATATGCGATGGCGTTCCCAGATTGGGATGGCGGAACCTTACCGCGATCTCCCAGAGAGAGGGAGGCCAGGTGTCCCGAATAAAATACTCACACCAGGTGCAGTTCTTTATGCATAAGGAAGCGTTCAGAAACGCTGGGTGATGACTCTTCTTCCCCTGTTCACTTTGTCCCTTGAGTAGACAGTTCGTGCGTGACTAGACCTACAAGAACGATACATTTGCAAGTTCTTCCATGATGCATGCAAAGCCGGGGAGCTTGCTCTCCGGGGACGTCTGATCACATTGTTGATGAGAATAAGCAGGTTTGATGCGCATGAATTGGAGGAAACTGTTTAACATAGTCAGCTCGTATACTAACTCCTCTGGAATTTTTAGCACGCTTTCGATCTGTTGAAACACATACGCATATATGCAAGCTGTTTACTAAATTACAAAAGATCACAATGTCAACAAAGTCCACTGAATGATATTCATCCACAGTGGTGTTGCGTATAGTCCACTATGTTTCTTTTTTTCTTCTCTGACGACAAATGAAATCATTGAATGATATCCATTAGTTATTTCTTTTGTTTTCTGACATTGATCTGACGGCCAAGGACTTCACAGTTTCACCGCATGACATCATGTCCCGGATACTTTTGTCCGTACGATCCCCACATACCTAGAGGGTATTAAAGCTTTGCGACAAAATTTGTACCCTCAGGAAACACACACACAAAAGGTGCGTTCTCTGGGCTGTCCTCTTAAAGCTGTAGCAATAGCTCATAGCAATATTCTGTTATCCTCGGCTTTTGGATCTTTCACTGGTACGTGTCTTCGTACGTACATTTCGCCTTTTAGAAATGGCACACGAATGCACAATGACATCTCGTTCATTCAGTTCAGCTCCATCCATTTCACCAACAGCAACGCTTTGATTTTAACCTCTTGTCTTGTTGTAACCTCTGTCGTTCTCACTGCCTCATTTCTGTACACACCTGGATGCTGCTCATACCAACATTTACGATGCAGCGCTAGCACGAAACTAAGAAAAAAAAAAAGCCTGCGCTATTTCCCAGGCAGTTCTTCGTGCAGTTCTTTTTAGACATGCCACAGACACACATAGAGTCAATATGATGCGGATAGAAAAAAGTGACATACCACGAGTTCGTTTTATGTATTTTTATTCATTGACATTACTTCAGTTTCAGTTTTGAGGCATGATACCGGTCGTGATCGAAGAGGATTAAGTGAGACCCGACATTTTGTGTGTGTGACAGTTCCCATTGTAAAACACCTGTGCATGCGTGCGTAAATACAACATCGTAATACGTAATGCGTAAATACAATGTCAAATAAATATCGTATGAAAAAGACACATATATATATACATATACGAAAAAAAGAAGAAAGGTTTTTATCATGTCAGCGTACGTCATAGCTTTATTTTTCTTCCTTAATCAGTCTGCCACGTTTCTGCTACCATTGCTATAGACACGGTTTGTGCATAACGTTTTCAGTCCCGCGGAACCGTAGACAACACACCCATGGTTCAGCCACCTAAAAAATACTCGACGCAGGCGTGAACGCATATGTAACGTTTCGGAAGGAGTAAACTCTTCTTCATTGCAGACAAACAGAAGAAAGGTATAACATCATCACTTCCACACACAGCTACCTCCCTGCACTATAACCCTTGACCATGCTGAGCAAAAAGAAGAAAAAGTGCAAACAATCAATTTACCTTGACAGCCGGCAACGTGCTTTGTTCTGCTTTTACGGTTAGGGCACATGGGCAGAAGCATCTGCATGGGTTTAGTGCACCGTTACACTATATATACAGCCAATCAAGGTCCACTAAAGACCCATAAAATCGGTATCAGAATCGGCTGTTGAGAAGACCGCGAAGATGAACCTAAAGCTCACCGTTACATGAAGCTAAAAGCGGCGATTTAAATTCTCGGATCGTTCCCTATCTTTGCTGTCGTCGGCCGCTGTCCTTGGCCGCCCATAAAGCACGAACATCCGAAACTCGGACGGCACGAAGCCAGATTTATGCTCCGATCTTTGGTCCCCACTGTCACCGTTTGGGATGCTTTGTTCGAAGGAAGGGGAGCTGCAGTTGTTGAAAGATGGCTATCGCGGATGCCACATTCTTACGAAATATGACTCCAGAGAACCCGGATCGGTAAAGATCTCCACCGCATCTGCAACAGGGACGCGAGAAGAAGGAACGCGAAAGTGATACGGAGTGGATTTGTGAGCTTTCAGTTGTTTGCGATGTTTTCTCTCTGCGCTGCGAGCGAATATCTTTTGTCCGTCGGAGGTGGTCACACTTCAAGTTTGTTTTCTGAGCAAGTAAATTCCGACGGCGGGGGGTATATGGAAGTGCGGTATGGCGTTCAGTTGGTAATTCTTTAGCAAAGGACTGAAGCAGAGCTTGCGTTATTTTTTGAATGGTGTATGCTTGCATGGGATAAATAAACAAATATAAAAAGGGGGGGTAGATCTTGCGTCATCATAGTTTTTGCCTCGTGTAACATTAATCATAGCTACACTCACGCATTGCATGAGATATAAATATGTGAACACACACTGTGTTGAGAAACTCTAAACTTACCTGCTTGTAAATAACAATAATTGTCGCGAGACAATATATGCTCATGAGCGACGCCATCATGGTCAGTCTGTATATATAAATTAACTTTGCCCATCCGAGAGTTATTCAGTGCGCGCTGAAATCTCGACACCACCACACATTTTGCGCTGGGCTCGCATAGCTGAACACTTAGTGTCCTGCCACCGTAGTGCAGACGTCCTCGGCCGGGACCGAACTCGTAGCCTTCGGATTGGAAAGTTGACACTCCACCAACTGAGCCACCGGGGCTGATTCCCATACGTTTGTTCCAGTTAGAGTTGTTAAGAATAGACTTTATTTGGAGCGTATGCGTCGGTTATGCGTCTTATCGTATACTGCACTCTTCAAAAATCTGTTTTGTTTTTCTGAATAAGTTCACATCGTTCCATGAAGAAGCAGTGATAGCGGTGCTGCGTTGCTTGTAACAGCGTAACCACTTATGTTTTGTGTCTAGGTGTTTGCAGTAATCGGCCTAACATATACTACGCTTTCTTAATTCACTACCACAATGATATATAATTGCGTAATATGCAATATATCCTCAGTTCTTACCCTAGGTCCAAGAAAATCGCACCCCAGAGACCGACACCATGTCTTCTGCCCTGCACACTATGTGGCCCGGTTGTTGTCAACTACGAGAAATTGCTCTTCGCAGTTCTGTCTAAATTATAAAAGACATTACTTAATACGATCTGCCTTCAGCGTTTATTAACCCAGTTAATTAATAGTAACCGCTTCCGTAGTGGCAAAGCAGGCTTTCAGAACTGCAATGCCGCTCTTTCAAGCCTGTTTACAAGATTATTGAATTACCACTAAAATAACTTATGGCATTGCCGCTTAATGTAATAGAGAACTGTGGCGATCATCGTTTAGAGTGCTCAGGGACCGGAGCCTACTCAATGGAAAGAAATATTAATTATGAAACGAGAGAAAAACGAAAAGAAAAAGCCCTCCTCATTAGTTTGCAAGCGTGAAAGAAAATAATGCGTCGTGCTGCTAACGTTAATTATCGGCCCCACCTTAGTTGAGAGTGAACACATTGGCTCGTCATTCTTTACTCGTTTGTTTCGTATAGGGAGTCTAGTGTTATGGTTATTTCTGCATCGTGATAGACGATTGCGTCTGGCACTGGTGCTTTTAAGATATTTTATGCGTCGTATATAATCTGAAGGCACTTCACTTATGCTATTTTTCTATAAGTATTGCATGCTATTCGAGCTGTAGAAAGTAGGACTATATGCTGGAACATGGTCCGGTTCCAGGACTTTGAACAGACTTGTTCGCAGTCGGTTGCTAGCTCGTGGTCTATTGCTGTTCTATACCACAGCAAAAAAGGTCGAAGATGTCCAGAGTTGTGTTGTTGTGTGACACCAGCGACGTAATGACGATCCGACCCGCATGTCTCTGAACGCCAGACAGGGAGGCCTAATTAATTACAGTGCTACTGGGTATTAAGTGGATTTCGGTTGTGTTTCTGTGTTCTGGTTCCACTTACCATCATGCTGTTGTGTAACACAGTGCCTTTCCCCGCAAAGGACATCGGTGCGGCCGCTTACAATCTTCTGGGGCAGGCCCCACCCTCTAAGCGTGATCATCGATGCGTTAACGCGACTTTTCATACCCCTGTCAGACAACCACATTAACGGCCGTTAAACTTACTCCATAATTATTGATGGTCGTTAGCTACGTGGAAGACAACAAAGGAAACGACTGTGTCCGAAAACTAAGTTTTAACGGTGACGGTATTCGCTTCGCAGAACTCAGTGGACGGTCTTCACGAAAAAATGGACAAAGTCCAGGAACTGCCCGAATGATTCACATTAGTTGGTTCTGGTATAATCTATAGCCCCTGAAGTTGAGAGTCGTGTCACTGGTATCCAAACGAATAGATATTCCCCTCCTCCTCCTCGTTTTTACATTTCTGTCTTCGCTACGTGCCTGCCCTCGCCCTCCATCAGCTCCCTCTCTTCTTTCACCTGCTCTATCCCACTCTCCACGCGCACTCCCTTCCATGTTTGCGGGTTGTACTTCGGGGTCTTGAAGGAGATAGAATTAATTGAAATGTCCAAAAGGATAATCTGGGCCAATGATGGGACCCAGGCCTTGAACCCAACCTACGAAACAAATACTGGGAGCGATACTCACATGCGGCCGTTTGCTGGCTGTGTGCGCCAACGTTGTAGGGCACTCTCTGCATGCTTCTGCAGCAGGACAGCATGATTTACAGGTTGTTGTCAGTTGTGCAGGCAGTTCTGTTTTTAGACTGCGGAGTATACTTACCTCAATTATTTAACAGCCTTGCAACATAGGCATTAGTCACAGCTTTCTTCCCCCGTCCCCTCTTTGCTAAGGTCGAAATTCGACTCCTGACCGCGTAATAGTGTAGCGCATTTAACGCATTTGTTTAGTGACCATTCTGTTCATGTCGTCTGCAATCTTCAAATAATGAAAGTACAGTATCAGAGAGGTAGCGTATAGTCATTCTCACGCCCAACGCAATTCCCTAGAGCTATATAATGCTGTGTGCCAGCACCAGCGTAGTACAGCTACGTAATAAAGTCGTCATCGCGGGCGGATTCCCACGTTCATGAAAATCGTTTATCGTACGGTGAAATCCCCAGGGCGAGCGCGGGAACCTTTCCCACGTCTTAATAAACGCGGTTGCGTCAAAAGCGTTGGACAAGTTTGAGTCGTATCGGTTAACGTGACTCAGAAAATATGGATTCCCCCCACCAGGACACGGGCGGTAAAAGTCTGCTGTTACACCTCTCAAATGTAATGTGTCCCCAAGGATAGGCGCCATGTCTGTGTGCAGGTGGCACTGCCCTGCGACAAGCGAATTACTGCCTCATTCAGGAAGACCGGTTCGCCTTTTCAATGACTGTGTACAACAACACGCCTTCCCATCAAAAGCACATTCAGTGCGCGCTCCCAAAGTGGTTGGCGTAGGGGGGAGCTTAACAAAGAAGGCAGCAAAAATGATCATCACGTCAGGCCCCACCGTAACCGTGCAGCGAAAGACCACGAAGCAAGCGGGATATCGTCGAGGACAATTTTCCAAATGCACTAATTAGTTTATACGGTGAAAGGGGGAACTCCGTGCACTCGCTGTTGAGGGAGACACGCGAGTGACGGCTCGGCCCAGCTCTCTGGTTATCGAGGCATCGGCAGGACTCCCCAGCTCTGGGGTGCTACTTGACATTGATCAAGACATATAGGAGTGTTGTGGCTGGCGGCTGCATTTTGTAAAACTGGCACCGATTTGTCCTTTTTTGTCCTTTCTCTCTTTGCTCTGACACTGCCGGCGAAGCTGTTATTGCCTGAACGCCGAGATATGAATAGTAGAGAGAATGCTTCTTTGCGGAGAAATACTTCAAATGCATTTGGAGCTATCTCGGACGAAAAGTGACGAAGTAGTTTCTTTTTATGTCGCGAAAGGACGCCACCTTCTGGGTCGATTTTTTTTTTTTTTTATCGGCCTAGTTAGGTTACCTGAGTTCAGATGCAGTGTTCAAATGCCAACACACCCTGCGATCGCTCTGCCACGAGGTACTCAAGGGTTAAAGAATTTAATAATATGTCGCGAGGCCACTATGATCATCAGCGACGCTACAGGGTAGGACTGCGGATAATCTAGACAACATGGGGATCTTTTGACGTGCGCCGGAATCTGACGGTGCCAGTAACAATGTTTACCTCCCCCACATTGCTACCGTCCTCAATAATTTATTTCTCGCTTTCAGAAGTTGCAGCATTCAGCAGTAATGTACCTGTTCCGTAGTACTAATGAGATGGTCGGCAATTAGAAAGATGAACAGTCGTCTGCCACTTGTCAGCCATCTGGGTCGCTGTGGAAGAATGCTAAACCATACGTTTTGACTCGAGATACGTAAGACACTGAAATTGCGGACTTGCTCAATAACGACGGTACGGTCGTGGCGCCACTCCGGTGCAAAAACATAAACACGCTCTTGCACTGGTGTCAAAGGAGTTTGTGTTTCTTTTCACCTCCTTCGGGGAAGGTTCGTATTAATTTCTTCCCCTTGGATGACATCTACATCAAGAATGAATGCGTATGCCGAATTTCGTGTCCACATACCTAGGTTTAGGCACTGGACGAATGACGGCTACGTTTTAGCTCGACTTCTAGGGTAGGGTGTAATGTACTGCGCGTATGTTAGAAAACAGACATGCAATAAACAGTTGTATGCTATGAAGGTAAAGGATCCAATTACTTTGTGTGAGAATTCTTACTTCACCCTTTCCTTTAATGCCGTTGCGCCCAGAGTACCTGTCTGCGTTCCCTTAATACAGTCTCTAGCTTGTTCCTTGGAAGTTTTTTTTTCCTTTTTCTCACTAAATCAATCTATCCACCCTAGAACCTTCTTTCAACGACCAGCTGTCTGACACGTGTAATCACCTACAATACATACCTTGCATCCACTGATCCAAGCTAATTGAGCGTTTACAAAATAATAAAAAATAATAATGAAAAGTAACGTCATTCTTATGCACAGTCTTCGCCGAATAGGAAAATACGCAACGTAAACATCTCGCCACACCGAAGGTTCAGTATCCGCACGTATGCAGCTCGTGGTGATTAATCAGTAACAATGCCTCGCTCGATCATTTTGCTGCGGAGAGCGGCGCAAGCGAGGAACGCAGCTGTACATCCGGGGATATAGATGACTGCGGCGAGCTCTCCACGCGTTCCTCCGAGTGAGAACGCAACAAATTAAGTGACCAAACGATGAAGCGCGGCGCCCGAGCGAAGAGGTAAGCGGAAACCTGCCGGAACATTAATTCCGGCGTAAATATTTGATCGCTGATCGTTCTCCGAAGGCCCTAAATTTGGCCTAATCCGAGGCCCCGTGGAACGAATAAACGGGCATGCTGTTCCGATACTTGCTCCGTAATTGAAACATGATGGAAAGTCCCGAAAAGCTTTAATCTGATTTGGGATCATCAACATCCATTACAGTGTTCTGTATGGATCGCTGCGGGGGAGAGAGCATGCCAGTGAGCGTTAATGGACTCCACTATTTATAGAGACTGGTCGGGTGCCTTAAGTCTCCAGGTGTGTGGCCACTAGGGTGCGCTGCTTCTGCTCTCTTTTTCACGGCGGCCGTCTCGACGCCGTGGTGGCGGCGCTATAACTGCATAATTGCCTATATGCGTATCCTCGGGACCAACAAAATGTCGCATTCGATAAGACATCGGTGATGAGGAAATTGGGTGCGTTGAGGCTGGATATTTCTTAGCTTCCTTAGGAAGAGAGAGAGAAAAAGCGTTTCAACTTACGATGTGCTCTGTACTCATCTTTAACGGACAGTTCTTTTCTACGGGCATAGCCTGGAAATGTGAACTGGGTTATAAAAGATACAGCAAAAGGAAGGCGACAGGAACGCGCTCAGGAGCTGGCCACCAACTTATCGGTGAGGTGCATTTAGCATTGCGGATGATGATGATCGTAGAAAGGAAGAAAAAGAAACTATGCGTATGTTAAAAATGTATAGCTGATTTTTTACGTCCAATGTTGAAGGATCCCTGTACACTCATATAATCATATTGTTACGAGAAGAGGAAGAAATGGGCGGCTCGCATCTGATACCCTAGCTATCTGATCACTCTCGGATAAACCTAGTCCCCAACCACTATGAATATACTTCATATCATCAATATATAGCGTCAATATTGTACGTACTTTCCTGAAAATTGCTTCAGGTAACCACCTTGGGTTTACCGCCAATTGATCGCTGCACGAAGTGCCTTCGTCGCATATTTTCTTATTTGCTAATGAAATTCTTGCTATAGTGCGCCAGTTGGCAAAATGGCGCAGTTTAATCATAAAAAGTGAGCCAGTTGTTTCGCTTCCGGCCTATCCCCTCAGCATCAGGCCATTCAGTTTTTGAGTTCTGCCGTGCAGACGGAAGCAATTCGTCCGATACCGCCTATCGATGTTCGGGTAGCCTCTTCAAGCTCTCTACAGCTCGGTGCGAACGCCTTCCGTTGCGCTAAAGCCGTTTGAAGCACAGGATTGCCACACTTTACAAAACACCGGGGCCTTTCGCGCACTCCAATGGACTAGCTATAAAACGGCATTTCAGCTTGGCCAGGAGAGCTTTCGTTATTTATTTATAGTAGGATCTAGGGGAGTTCAGTTTAATTCCCTGGAGCTCCCTTTAGATGGACTCGTTCTTCCTCTTCCCTCCAGTGGGGCATCACCGTTTCCTTCTCGATGTGCGAAGGGATGAGGGAAGGAACTGCGGTGCTGTTGCAAGAGTGCTGGCCACCGTGCGTTCCCGTACACGTGTTTCAAAGACTGCTACTTGCATATCGCTTGCTCACGCCTTAGAGCATTGGAAAAGGGGTAGGGGAGAAATGTACCGTCCTCTTAAATGACTCAAGTAATTCAATAACACTAGTTTTTTTTTTTTTTT
>JARGYV010045688.1:0-15348 GCA_029532675.1 Ornithodoros moubata | reverse complement strand
CTGACATACCAGTCTTACAATACAAATGTGCAACATTAAGCAAGACTCTGATTCCGCTTACAACTTTTAATTGCAGAGCACAGCAGTTTTTGTCCACAACTTCACTTCTACACCAGCAGCAGCCATCCCAAGGCACCCTCATATGTCCATCCTTTCATAGAACCACACTTCTTTTCCAACTCCATCCATCGAGATGTGAGTATTCCGGAAGCTCACCTTATAGAAATAGTCATTGTCCACAACAAACTTCAACAAGTGCTTGTACAGGATGTCGTAGAACACCATGTACTTTGGGAAGCCATACTCCACTAATTGTGAAATCCCCATTTCAGGGTCTTTGAAAAACCTTTCTGCCTCGTCCTCGTAATTCTGGACACCCTTGAAGTTTGGCTCACAAGTAAGAAAAAGCATCTTGATTCGTCGATGGACGTGGCTGCAACACAAGTTCAATCAGATTTTACTCTAACATTTGTCGCACACTGTAAAAGCAATTAAATTAAAAGCGGCAGGAAATAGAAAAGGCATACCTGAAATACGGTGTGGAATGACATGGCATGAGAAAGAACACCGATGGGTCATTGTGATGAGCCGAGACGTTAGCGATGTGCTTCATCACATCCACCTGGCCTCTCTGATGAACACTTCCAAAGTAAAGTGCGGGGGGAAAGAATCCGATGGTCAGCACTGCGGCTAATATCATGGCATACAGTTTTGGTAGCCTCGCCATGCCAGCTCCGCACACACACATGGCAAGGGGAAGAATAGGTAGCAGGAAGCGGAACTCCTTGTGGCTTACCAGGCTAAGGAAAAGAAGAATGAAGAGAATGACAGCATTTTTCTAGAAGCAGAGGATAAATGAAAAACAGTGTGACAGCTATTAGTGTAGACACTATGCTGCAGACTTATCACCCCAGTTCAATTCAGGATACTCCGCTAGGCCCCATCGTAACTAGAGACCTTACCACGATGACTTTTTGCAACAATTACGAAGATATTGCAAGATTTCACTGAGGTATTAAGTTTTTAAAGTGTCCAGAAGGAGACTCCTTGGGTATAGTCGAACCTCAGTGTTAACATATGCCAGATGATGACTCCAACGAGCAGGCGACAGCGGTTGGCACGAATACCAAGGAAGAAAGGCACCATCTGCAGCCCGAGGACAGCCGGCAGTCCCACTGTGAAGTACCAGTGCCACGGATTGGCGCCATAATGGGCACCAATATCCATGAACAAATTCATTTTCAGGAAGTTCAGCGGGGTCACCAGGAAGTAGCCGTAGAACCAGCGATCCACGAGCAGCTGGAACGTTAGGCATGCCGCACTGGGTGAGAAGCAAAGATTGCGCTTAAGGAAGCATCGAAGCTCAAAGTAACTGCAGTCCGTTTCACAGTTGTACCTCCTGAATTCAATGTGGCAGAGATAACACAATGATTGGTCCATAACAGACTCTTTGAGACACTTTGATGATATAACATGTGTATTTGGTATATGGAGAATGATATGACACACTCGACCTCTCGAAAGTCGAAAAAAAAGAAAAAAACAAGCTGGAATTTATCTGTACCCTTCCCATACGAGTACCAAAACTTTGCTGGATATGCAAGATCCTGATAATAACAAATGCAGTGAAGGCCAACTCCTAAAGAGGATAGTTACTTCTACTTCCTCAGCTATACTATACAAGTAAAGAAAATGCATTTTTATCTTTACCCGGTAAATATCAGCCTTCTGACAAGAAATCCTTTGGAATGTACTCCTCTAACTAGATGCAAAAGCAAGAGAGGCAGCCACATAATGGCAGCTGTGGGTCGTATCATGCAAGCCAGACCAACGAGCCACATGTACCTCCATGATGTGCTGTAATACAAAGCGAGAAAATTAATGTGCAAGTCGCTCAAACTATGTATTTATAAAAAAGTTTATGGATTGCTTTCCCGTGCTGCATATAGGAGCAACATGGATGATAAAAAGTGGACGCCTTTATCCCTTTCACAGTCTAACAGTGTAATCCTTATTTGCCTGGGTTGTTTCTGCCCTCCCCACGGGTAGAGGTACAGAGCAGCTGCTGTAATGCTTTGCTCTGCAACATTTGTCAGCGTTCTGGAAGCAGTATAGTGCAGAAACCAGGAACAAAGCAGCGAGAAGGCTGTCCAGCCTGCTCCTTTTTCTCCAAACAGCAGGCGTGCCAACATCACAGTCCAGTAGTCACCCAAAGCTGACATTGCTGCTTGCACCAGCTTTGGAACTGTTGTCTGAAATGAAAATTGAGACAGTTAAAAATGGTTTCGCCTTCTGCTAGATCATGCACGTATTGTATTCTTAACCTACAACCATGAAGAGAGTGTCCCATTTTAAAAGCTTCAACAACTGGTATTGTCCAGCAACAAATAATGGGTACAACGCGCTCCGAATACCGTATTTCCATTCCCACGTCCTGTAGCCATAGCTGAAAAAAAAGAAGAAAAAGTGGATGATCGTGTGTAAAAGCAGTGCATATGAAAGCGAGCGAGAGAGAAAGATTCTGTCATACTGACCCAAACACAAAGTCATGAGCTACCTCTAAGGATTGCCAGTACTCATCAGGCACGAAAAACGTTGTAACAAAAAAGCCACCTGCGATCCTGAACAGCATAAACATATAAATGTAGAACTTGGCTGGGATTTTTTCGGCTCCCATGTCTGGAAAGGAAGAACGTGCAATTTTCTGAAGACATATCGTGTGCAGTCCCACCCTCTGCACATACACAACCGATTTCCAAGTGGCGTGAAGCCCAAAACGCGGCTTTTACGCAAGCAGAATTTGATCGAGCAAAATAAGCTTACCTAAAGTCATGTGACAGTAACTTTGTAACAAGTAAACGTCAAACAACGAGTTCGCGATTCATGATTCGAACCACGAATCCCGTGCACAAACATTCCCGGCAAAACGTCGTCTGCACAGTGGCTGATTGAAGGTATTCAACTCATAGAAATATTTTATCGAGTACTATATAAAACCAGGTGAAAATTTTATATACTTTTATTACTCGGTAAACGCTGGCGACAGAACAAAAACATTTTTGCAAACGATCCATACGACAAAGCGGCTGTGTTTAACACCATGTTTGAAAATAGTTATGGCGGCCCCCTCAAAGGTGTGGGGAGTTGGTAAATAAAAATGTTAATAGAAAGATAACGTCAAGTATAGTAAGCATGTTGCAAAACTTGCCCAGATTACGTGTCTTCGGTGGAATGTCCACTCAGTGTGCAGTCGCTTTTCGCAGAAATAAACTCTGTATACGTCCTCGCGTGCTCTTTCACGCTACAAGTGTGTCGCACCGGCCGTACAGTGAACAAAAGCAGAAGCCACGGTCAATGGTGCTGCAGAATCCGTTCCGATGGCTTGGAGTTTTTTTCGAGTTCATGGAACTCAAAAACAATTGGGACCCTGAGTTTTCCAGGACGCAATTCATAGAAGGGACTAAACAGGTACAAATTGCTCGAGCGTGGATAGCTAAGTTCAAGATGAACTTAGATATGGCTGTGCAAAGACTCGCAGTGCTTGATCTGCACAAGCTACAGCTTCACTGTTCGTTGAAGGACAGAAGTTGAGCAGATCCTTGCATGTTTGTACAAGATAGATGGTCTGATAAACAACATGAGACTAATTTCTTTACTGTTTTGAGCTGAACACTGCTGGAGGTAATGAGGCGTGCCTGATCATTATGGGTTTCTGCCGTTAATGGGACTGTGTGTGCCACATGCTGTCCTATGCTGGTCCCCTCACCAAGATGTCTCTTGAGAAGTCCTTGCAAACGTTATTTGGCTTGGCTAACTTTGTATACCGGTGAGTCGCTTTTGTATGTAATACAATACGACTGTTCTCGTTGCAGGCGATTTCTACAGTGCTAACCCTTATAGCCACACAACGCCTGAATGACTTGACTGGACTTATTACGAGAGAGGTGCTACTGTACACATTGTACAAGTGACGCAAAAGTAACAGAACCTTTTTTGTTCTAGGCAGTAAACAGTTTCATTACGCAAGCCTCAGAAAAGTTAGGATATGGCAATAGCCAGCACCTGAACGATCCAGATGAAATAGTTGCTATGCCCTACAAAGTACACATGCAGACAATTGTCGGTAAGCACTCGTGCCTTAAAAAACTTGCCCCACAAATGGTAACACTTTCAATATTCCAGATCAGAAGTACTGCGATGTTGATGTCCACTTCCTTGTGATCAAGAAGCTGGAAATTGAAGATGCACGTCTACTGATGTGCCTCCTGATGGCGCGCTTTCATAGGAATTATAGCCCTGGTCGGCTTCCAGACTGGACCATTACTAGGTTGCACATTGACAAGGTTACGCACACAAGGTAGTCTACAGCCACATGAGGGATACATGGAGTAGGGTATCACAACATTTGACTTATTGCTGAGGACATTATGTCACAGTGGTCACAGCTGGTATAAGCAATGAGTTGTGCCTAATAAAAGCCATGTGCACAGAATGATGGTAACATGTTGTTAAATCATGTGCATCCAATTGTGTGACACAACCTTACAGAATATTTCTTACATGCACTTTATTTTCTATCCTCTCTTTGTAACAACGCTTTTCTACAAAGTGGACAGATGAAGCTAACAAGTTCACAGAAGCAGTTCAGACTTGTTTCGTGCGCAGAAGCTGCACTTTGGACAACTCATACCATCATTGGGTCATATCTCCACTCTCATCATGTACTTCATTTACATGACTAACAGGGTCCACTTGGTTGCTACCGACAAGAGCACAGTCAGAAGAAAAAGAATGAAACCTCACACTCGTGCCTGCTGCACTTCTCCGCATACAGTTTCCGGTGGTTCTCCTAACCGCAAGAGGGCGTACACAGAGCGTTTGTAGTTTTCCCAAGTATATTCGTTTTCTCCCTCGTTGTACACTGCACTGAGTGCTTCGCCGTACCGCTTCACTTCAGGGATGGACCTTATTTCTGATTCCGGGCATTCGTCAGGGAGCTTCTGAATGTGGGGCAGACTGAACGTCTCCTGCATTGGCAAGTTTCCCCATGTTACATACGAGCACTGTGCTTGCAGAGTGCCACAGACACAGTGGCGCACGTAAATGAAATCTTTCTGCATTAAAAAGTTATAAAAGGAAGATGCCACTTATGTCTGGTCAAGTTTAACCTGCATACCTTTGCCTTGAGTGCTTCTTTGACACGGTAAACGGTATCCACCAGATTCTTTTCCGAGCGGCTTCCTTCCCATATGAAGCACTCCATGTCTGCCTCCGCTTTTTCACTCTCCCAGGGTTCTGTCGTCTAGATAAGGCAGAAGAGCAAAAGTGCAAAATATATATTGGCTCTGGTTTCCTGGGCATAAGGGGTTGCTTTGCTGGCACGAATCCCCTCATATTTTCTGCACTGTATTTCAGCAAAAAGTGAATCGATTTCGACAAGACCGGGCTGGTTCAATATGTTTCTGTATGATACGCTGTCCCTTGAAATGGCACTTCTAAATGTTTCTGCGCTATTTTGAGGCATGCAGAACTAATAAACCAAACAATATGACAACAGTTTGGTGCTGATGATATCTTCGGAACACACATGAAAAGATATGTTTACAAAGAGGTCTTACCCAGCTTTCATGGTAAACAGCTGCAAGCAGGTAGTGTGCATAGTCGTAGTTTTGTACCCTCAGTGGACACCTATGAGTGAATAAGTTAAAGGAATTGGAGGAAAACTAGTTTTCATAGAGCAAAATTAGTATTGAAGAGACTATGCAGAGTATTATCAGCACTATTCACAGCTCTCGCACTGTGTAATGTGCTCTTACCTGTCTGTAACCATCGTCAGTATGTCAGTTGATGAATCATAACGGTCTCCAACAAGCCGGAGTAGCTTGTCTTTTGCATGATAATCCAAATTTAGTTTTGACAGCTTTACCTGAAATGAGCAATAGAAAAACTATGATTTTGCAAAAGTAGCTATAAAGGCACAAAACACCTTGAACAGAAAGCCCAAACTTTTCTGTAATAAATGGTTTTATATCTGTGTACAAACCCATACATTGGTGAAAATCTTCGCTTATCTGTGGTCATACCTTCAAGGTAACTATCCTGGATCGCACGTCTCTTATTGTTGGGCTGGAGTGACAGTAGTCGCTTGTTGTCACTTCGATGGGAAAATGTTCGGCACATTTCTCGTCAGTTTCCAACCCGGCAGGCCATTGTGTGCAAAATTCTGCAAACGTGAACAAGGGACATTACTGGAGGTTCCTCTATCTGTCTCGTGCCTTCTTGATGCACATATTGTCCACTACTTACTTTTCAACACTTCACAATGCTTCTCAATGTGTGGTGGAGTGAGGTGGAGGAAGTTTGGTATCTTCATAAGTTCGAGATTGGCAAATTTTCCGGGCGAGGCACCTTTCTCATTATATCCCTGCCGAAGGGGCAGAGGTACGACGGACGGCCTGAAGGACTGCGCTGTCGGCCAAACGCTGGTCCAGTCTTGGTCAATCGGCATGCGCGTATGACGTGGAGGAGGCACCTAAAGTGAGCAACTACTGTCCCTTAGAGAATCTACACAGTTGCAAAGTGTAGCTTACATCAAACTGCATTGCGCGTGGTTTGGTCCTCCGTCTTTCTTCCCGCCGTTTGTACAGATCTAACCTCCTGAATTCTCCCTCTGTTGATACGGTGGGCAAGAGAGATGGTTACTGTCTTATGTGGATATACATGTACAGCCGTTACACCTTGTGTACAGTCCTTACCTTCCTTAGCAGGTTCTGTGCTCGTATTTTTTGCGGATAAAAATGAAGACATCTTTCTTTGGACTGCAAAGTTCGTACATTTTGGCACGCAATAGAGTTTCCGAAACATGTCCCTACTAGAGGCCGCCATTTTGATTTTCGACAGACGACGGATATTCCTGAAACGCTGTGATGTTCATTATGTATACATGCATTCGAAAGAAAAGATTGAGTGTACTCAGGAATGTTATCTTACATGTTATCGGAGAAGCGTTGTATTAAACTGATGCAAAACACACAAATATTATTAAATATGACCAGTTTGTGGCGACATTCCAAACTCCTCAAAGGAACATTTATGGCACCTGCACATCATCATCATCAGCCCTTCAAACTGTTTTGAGCGCGTGTTTACGAAGAAGTGAATTCATGAGGGCAAGTACGCTTGAAATATGAGCGAACCCATCGAAAAAGTGGGGTACATCGAAGTTCCCATTCGGGAAACAAGAGCTCCGAAATGGAAAGAGCTTACAATAAGCACGGGTGCTGCACAAAGCACCCTCGAAGACATCAAACTGGCCGAAAGGGCCGGTGGCTACGTCTACCACGAAAGTGCATCCATAGCTTACCACAGCAGGAACCGCTTTATCTACTGGAAGACTAACCATAACGTACTCGAACTAATCGAAGAGTCACTAGACGTGAACCTAGTCGGCAACAAGCTTCGCCTCCGCTTCCAGCACACGCCACTTTTGGAAGGAGTCTCAATATTCGAGACACAAAACAACGTCGTTGTGCTCGCAGCTACCGTGGCGACTGTGCATCGCATTTCGTTCCCACACCCTCGTAAATTGAAGCAAGACGTAAGTCCACGTTATCGCTCGTCTGCTGTACCTTCCATCTTTTTCGACGTGTCTCCTGCGATACTGAGGGACTACCACGTCTTGAACCATGTCGGTGTCGGTGCAAGTGTATCACAGAACTCTTGCAGTTGGTTGGGACCAAACGGAGAAGCGATTTTCGTGTTGGGAACAACGACTGCTTCGCTTTTCGTCATTTCCATCGACCCGTTTGAAAGCGGCGGCAAGGTATCGTCGATGGAAATCAAGAAGAGTACGTCACTAACAAGATTCTTAACGGGCATGCTTCCTAACGCCATGCGTGGTGGTGGAGACTCGGATGAGGCATCTCTCAGCCTCGTTTGTCATCAGGCAGAGGATGACCTTTTCATATACTCACTTTCGTGCAGCCTCAGGATCCATATGTGGTCATATAGACGTCAAGAATGTTTGATGGCAGCATCTGTCCTCGACCACTGTGAGGGAAACTTCACAAAATCTGCATACACACCTAGTGGCAAACGTTCCTGTATGCACAAGGCATTGGACAGCCACGGAACCAATCTGTACCTTGGCGTGTACTTAAGCTTGCACGAACGAAGCCAGTTCTGCGTGTTTCGACCGGTCTGTCTTCATGGCACATATCGGCTTACACATCTCTTGACGTTTTTGGCACCGGAAAATAATTTGGTAGACTTCTGTCTGACCTCAACCTCCCTGTGGACACTGTGGGTGAAGGAAAAGTATGAGCCAGTCGTTTTCATGAAGACTTACGACACCAAAGGCTATTCTGAGCACGGCTGGGTTGGCGTCGATCTCCAGTCGGCCGCACCTCAAAGCAAAGCAACAGTACCTGCCGTGCTGGACACTGCCGAAGTGTATGTCGACCGTATATTTGGTCACGGCGCGTTTTCATTCTCAACACTATCCAAGGCACTGTGCATGTATCATCGGAAGGGTGAGTCTGGGGCACAGCACAGTTTCTCTTCAACGCTTCGGGATGAAGCCATCTCCGCTGTTGAAAATGACATACGTGCAAGAACTAAGGAGAGCGAATTAGAAGAGGGTGAATATCTGGCACTGGTCCAGACCTGCTGGGAAAGCTTCTATAACAACTGCATGCAGTACCATGAAGTTGGATTGAAACCTCTCTGCCTATTTCTAGACCCAAACACGGGTCTTGCTGCAGTGGTCCGGAGAGATCATTTCTCGATACTGCGTCCCTGTGAGTGGCACGAGAGGTGCCTCCTCTCTGAGAGGTATACACCACCTGAAGGCTGCCCATACCCCGAGTGTCTGAGGGCTTTGGTTGAATGCGTAGCCGAGGTAAACTGTCATCTGACTGATGAGTCTGTGATTTCAATCACTCAAGCCCTCTATCACCTCGAAGACCCGGAGAATGTAGCAGCTGCAGTCGCGGAAACTTTTGAAGGAAACGAAAGTTCTCGCAGGATGATTCGAGACGTTCTGCTCAATATGAGCGACATCTCTGCAGCCCTGGGATGGCTGCTGCAGACATTCAACTTTCCTGAAGAAGCAGAAAGTAAGAACATCAGAGATGTGCCTCCAAATTTTGCAGTTCTGTTTGCCAGCCACACTGGACGAGATTTCGTGTCATCTTGCATACGTCAAATGATCCAATCCAGGTTTATCTTCATTCAAAATCTGCTGCTGATCGAGCAGCTGATACTCTCGACAGAAGGCGCAGAGCTTCAGGTACCCGATGATGTAGCCACTGCGATCGGCTGCCTGAGAGCCGAGACGTCGCGCCTGGTACGGGCGTACTATGCCGTTCTGTGGGCCACCGAAACTGACAGTTCTCCAACTACCAGTCTGCTTGAAGGCAGCATCCGTCAGATGGCGATCAGTGACCACAAGGACGGTTTCAGCATGCTCAGCGCCTCTGACCGACAGACGAGTCTTGTTGAGATGTTTCTCAGAGAAGACGGTGGTGAAGCTGTGGCCAGGATGCTAGCAGATCAATTTGAGAGTCGTGTCACGTGGTCCGAGGCCCTACTCAGTTATGTGTCACTTACAGCTGGCATGATTTGGCCATTTGCTGCCACAAACACATTCTCCAAAATGCTTCTGGACCAAGGACAGCACCTGCAACTTGCCGAGCATGTACGACTTCTGAGGGGCTGGTGCACCAAAAATAGTGAAACACGCAGGTTTCTGTACGCCAGTAGCCTTCTAATATGCGAGGAGAAAGATAAAGCATGCAATCTTTTCTTGGAACTTGCCACCGAGGCACTGGACGTGGAACCTTACATGCAACAACAGTTACGCAAAGCAGCCAGCTCCGTAGGACCGTTTAACGGCGAATCAGCCATCGTCCTCTACTTCCTCAGGGTGATTCAGATTTTCGAGAAGGCCAACCTGCCAGAGTGCGTTGTAACCATAGCTGAAGAGGCACTCAAAGTAGCGTCAAATGACAACCCAAATGTACCAGCATTGTGGTCACTTCTCTTCAAGCACCAGCTGGAGCTCGGACACATTCAACGAGCATACCAAGCTATGACTTGCAACCCTGACGCATCTCGTCTCAGTGACTGTCTCCGGCAACTAGTCATAGTCTTATACGAACGTCGCGATCTGAAGACCCTCACAGAGTTTCCGAGTGGCAGTATTCAAGACGAGATAGTGTCCATACTCGAAGCACGGGCTCGGGCAGCCGATCTCGTTGGGCACTGCTACTACAATTTGCTCTACTCACTGCACATATCTGCCAAAAGGTACCGCCGGGCAGCCTCTGCACTCTGCGAGTACAGCACGAGACTTAGCCGCGAAGTGCCGGGTGCGGATAGTCTTCGCAGACAGCTACTCTGCCTGCGCTCGGCAATAAACTGCTTGTTACTCGTCAGCCCTCAGAACGCATGGGTCGTACGGCCAGATCTAATCGGCAGTTCCAGCATCGACGAAGCAGGTCGATCTCCGAAACGTGACTGCGACGGCGAGGAAGTGAGCAGGCACCTACAACGTAAGGTAGAAGTCTTGGAAGTGGTGGATTTGCGGAAGGAAGCGCAACTGATTGAAGCGTGGCTGTTACTCGTAGAGACCAACTCTACCAGCGTTTCTCCTCCGATGACCCCGGAAGAGACGGTGACGTTATTGGTTGCTGCCAGCTATTTCGACAAGGCAGCGGACATCTGCCAGCATTTTTGTCTCCCGCTGGATACCATCTTTGAGGGACTGGCAGCTCTGTGCATCCACAAAGTCGATGTTGTCAGGCCGCACGGGGTAGATCCACAGTGGATTATCGAGCACCCCAGGACTCTGCTCGATGCTCCGAGCCATGCATGGATACTACTGCAACATTACCTAGATTGTTACGAGAGCAGTCCTGGCTCTACACACTACCACCGCCTCTTTGCATCGAGCTTCCTAGCGAGGGCTGGCACTTTACCTCCGTGGTTCCTGGCGTCGTACAAAAAGCGTGATGCAGCCGAGTTGTTGCGCCTGTACCTGATGTATGGAAGGCTGGAAGAAGCAGCAAGCCTGTCTGTGGAGTACATCAATGCTGTTCTGGGTACAGGGCCGGAATATTTCGGCTTGCGCGAGACCCTGTATACTACGTCGCATGAAGTGTGGTTGCCGCACACGGTGTTCGACAGACTCTTGGTAGCATTAGGGGCTTCGGGCAAGTATGCAGTCTGCGCTAACCAACTCCGTGCTAAGCTGGAGGAATACTTTAGCCAGGCTGAACACGTTATGTCCACAAAGTTTAAGTACATGCTGTGAAACGTAAGATCCTGCACTAATTCTTTTTGTATGTATCGAAATATTAAAATGCTGAACCACATTTTTCTTTTCTGAGAAAGTAGTCAGGCTTATGGCGTTCGAGAAGGGCTCGGAACAGTTACGTATAGAATTAAGGGATCAGCGTTTAGCAGACAGCGTCACTGGAGCTGTAGAACACTTGAAGGGGAACTAAAGAGCAGAAAGTTTTCGTAAACAAAAATTTGTTCATATAAACATGAAGAATTAGATAATTTTAATGATGCGGTTGCACACTAGATGAAGATTAGAAGCAAAATTTCCCTGAAATCTTGATGACGGACGCGTGCACACACGAGTACTGTTGATACGCTAACTCGCAATAAAATGTCCCGTGTAAGTGAGCTCACTTGTCACGAGCGCAAAAACACAAACTGTACAAAGATAGGAACCGAAAAGAGCTGCACATGGCTCAGTTCCTTGCTTGACTAGCTTCATCTATTTCCTTGAACACAGATAACCACTGGTCAGGTTGCATCCCATCGCCATGGACCTTGAAGAGAGAAAATCGCTTTAAGAACAACATTTATGTTCCTGAATTTAAGTCTACAGATCTGCAAAGTCAATAGTGGCACCTAACATGAAAAGCTACACATGGTGGAGCCACACCACATATCAAAACGAAACCGCACCCACCTCGCAAACAAAGTCGAGAAGCTCCTTCTTGGAAACCTCATTCCGTGCTCGTGGACCCCACTTGAACTGGTATGTTGTTGGCTCAGAACCATCAACCTTACTGTATTCCAGATACAACTGCTTCACAAGGTCTGTAGTGACCCATTTCTTCACATTTCCAAAAACTGGGTCTGGAGAGCTGCATTTGCCATTAAATTTTACACAGTCTGGAGATGACTGCCACCAGTATTGCTGCTATGAAAGCTAAAATTGTTCTTTGATAATCCATAGGCAGCGATGATGACTGACCATCTATCTGTTACGTAAAATAGCATCCCAATAAAGGGTTAATTTTTTGTCTGTAAGGCCCTGTTGCTGCTATTATATGGCATTCTTCAATAGGGGAAAGGGAAAACCATGGCTGTACTCACTTGACTGCTACACCAAGAGTGGGCAGGAGACTCCAAAGTTTCACTGCGGACAAGCAAAACCTTGTGTAACCTATTCAACCTATGTTCAGTGCTTTCATGATTAACGCACAACCATAGCTTACTTTCTTCCATACATCCTCCCATCATCATAATGAAAGAGAGAACAAGCGTAATAAAGCCTTGCTTTGCATAATCCTCCTCGCTCCTGAAATGCAAGGAGGAAAGTTGAGCATGTACAACACGTATACATCCAGCCAAGCCATCAAAGAGCCCTTTTTCCAAATAATAGTACAAGCGGCACATACCGTTTTATAAACTGACTAGCTCCGGGAACATCCAACTTGTTGACCAGCATATAACTGCCCGCCTTTTCTTTTACATCGACAAGCTCATATCCAAACACCTGTGGCACAGGTAAGCGGACATTGCTGTAGCTCATCGCACAGATAACTTGGCGACCTTGAACATAGTGCTGGAAGTCTCAGACACTTGCACTCATCGCGGGTACTTACATGAACAAGCTTTCTCCGAGCCTCCTTTAGCACCTCGGCGAAGGAATGTGAACAATCCTTCATGATGTTCTTCACAATGTCTGTTCAAAGCAAAAAATCCTGGTTCAGAAAAGATGGCCACAGTACATATACAGGACAGGTCATACCCAAACAAAAGTGCTCTCACCTGCCCTTGTGATTGTACGCTTGTGCTGATCAGAAACCACGATAAAGTACACCATATTGTTGACCTGTGTGCAGGATATCGAAATGAACATTTTTTCTCCTTCGACCAGGATGTCGAGGTAAACGTACAAACTATTGCTAGCACGACACAGTCAGCTTAATTGAACCTACTAAATAGTGCTTTCGAAAACGGTCTTACCAAGTTCGCCAGCTCCTCTGGCGTGTGTCGAGAACTAGACGAAGATGCAGCAGGCGACAATGAGAGGGATCCATTTCGCGAAACCTAGAAAAAAAAGTTGAGAAACGCATTTCAGATGCTAGGGGCGCATAACTTGTACGCGCTAGGCAGTGTGCCGCGGTGTAATTGCATACCATCTGTAAAGCACTACACTACTTACAATACTTCGGTTCCCCGGCGCTCGTTGTGACGACGACTTCCTTTTCGAACTCATATTGTTACAGAGCAAGAAACCTACAAACCATAAAGCTCAAAGCAAAAACTGTAGAGCCAGATTAATACTAATTCAGGCCACGGCGAAGCAAACCAGAGGTAAAACACAGAAAAACATCGCGCTCATGTTGATGTCTATGACGCTGACGCTGGACTGGAGCGCCTGACCGACCACATCGAAAATACACAGGTGCTTACTGACATCCGTTTTTTATGACTGCAGCAGTCTGTTTCGGTAGAAATGCTAAAATGTGGCTTTTGTAATTTCGCCTTAATGGGACACTCACCACGCCACTCACAGACGAACGACAAGTTTCGACTGTGAGTTAGGTCTCTTTTGCTGCATTCAAGGACGAATTGGTCTGATAGTGCTCGCACATTTCCACTATCTGGTGTTTTTATCTATAACATCCACTCCTCTTCCCATCTTCTTCTGCTCCTTTTTTTTCTTCTTCTTTTTTTTTTTTTTTTTTTTGTGTGTGTGTGTATGCGTATTATTCAAAGTGTCGCTTACAGAATTCAGATACCATGGAGGTTGAAAGTCCCGCAAAAGGTCCTCAGTTCGTAGCCAGAGGTGGTCCAGAGTCCTGGCACTTGCTAAAAAACAAGAAGTTCATGTAAAAAGCAAAATGTTACTACAGCTACCAAGTAAAATAATGCAAAAGGTGCGCAAAAATCGCCGAATTTTCCTCATAAGCGTCACATTTCGAACACAAAGGAGCGTGAAACTCGAGAGGAGAAATTACTGGCGCACAAGAAATAGGTGGGAAAGGGACCCAGGGATACGAAAGAAGAGAGGGGGAGAGAGAAGTTTGCCGAAAAGTTCTATGGGCCTGCGCGGCCGCAAGATTTCATTTCCAACGGCATCAACCCACACGGACGGGTCTTCGCAGTATTCCACGTATAACACTGCGTTGCTGCTTTATATACCACAATGGACAGGCAAGCTACAAGTCTTGTCGTAAACTATGGAATTTTGATCGTGTTGCTGCTGATTCTGTGGGTCCTTTACACTGGCGTAAGTAATTTATATTGTTTCTACTACACCATTGGTTGTTTAGTGCAGATAAAAAGTTTTGATATTCCATGCCCTTGGTGAACCCTAATGAGATTTTCTACGTTACTTATAAATAATGCAGCTCATAGAGAGAAAGAGGCAGACAGGAAAAAAAAAAAAAAAAGTCATATTGAAAGAATCATGTCAGCAAATGTTCAAGTCGCTAGCGGAATACAGCGCTAGCCACATAGGAACAGGTCATTTTTACAAATGGTAAAGTATTGTTGTTTAGTTGATTTCTTGGGTTGCTGTACTTTGTTGGTGGGTATCCGAGTTTCACAACTTTCGTTTCATTTCAAGTTTAAGTGGTGGTGGGGACGCAAGTATATTCAACGTGATTTAACCTGCTTACGGCGGAAACAGCGCATGGCTATTGGCAGATGAGAGGTAGCAGACGTCCGTTTCGTTCGCGCAGTATACTATTATTTCTCCTTCGAAGCTGACATCTTTCATGGGTGGTCGCCTCTTTCAACAGGCAGCGTGCCAGAGCCAAAATTGCCGCAGGTGCCGCTCGACTTCTTTTTCTTTTTTCTTCTGCGTAAAATGTTTCATGAAGCCCACGGTAAACTTTCGAAAAATATACGCTGTTGGTACGCTTGAGAGATGTGTCAGAAAAATTGTTCTGTCACGTTTCAGTGATGATTTATTTTGTATTCGGGCAGGTGCTCGTAAACACCGATGGTCTCCGTGAACCACACGCGCACACATATACATGTTATGATTGGCATAAGCTCTATTGGGCAGATCTGTCAACTGGCGGAGGTTAC
>JARGYV010045536.1:0-11129 GCA_029532675.1 Ornithodoros moubata | reverse complement strand
TTTCCGGCAAATAGGGTCAGTAAAAGGTATCATTCGAAACGGCGATTGGTCATCGCCGTGTTATGCGGTGAAGTTCTGTTTTTAGAGTGTAGTAGTGGCTGGGGGAGGGAAGGTTTCCACTAGGTCCAATATCGCTGTCGGGAAAGGCGCCTAGCTCTATATTGGGCAGCACTTAGAGAACGTTTCCTTTCACGTGACACATGAAGCAGAGCTTCGCAATAAATTATCCCTTCTGCAAAACAAACTTTGGTCTACATTTTTCAGGTTTGTAGGAACCAAAAAACTGTCGTAGCACTTTTTTCTGTTTGGGTTTTAATAGACGACTGGTCATTGTCCACTAAGAAATGTTTTCCTCCGTTAGGCATGTATCGGGTCCATTTATGCGTATGTCCATTTATGTTCTCCGAGGCCAGCACAATGGCGGTTCGGAACTCGGAAACCATCGTTCAGAAGAATTGGGCTCGAACCTTGCACCGAAGCAACCAAGCTAGGATGCGTCGCGCCCAATGTGGCCACACGTTACGTGTTCTCTGTATAGCATGACTAAGTAAAAGGCGAAAATGAAGGAACTCTGTGGGTGTCACTTGACTTCCCCTCAACGGAAGCTTTTCAAGGGAAACCGCCACAGCAAGACTTTGGACAGCAAGCGGAGGGTAACGACATCTTCAGGTTCAGAAGCCTCTTGTCGATTCTTGCAGAAACAATTTATTCTCCAAAGGACGTTTGCTATTTCACACAAGCTTTGGACACCGTATTTCACTCCAAAAATTGGAATGTTACGGGATCTGTGTCGCAGCTACGAAAAGCCCTGCAGGCCAGACCCGTAACGTTGGACGGATTCCATCGCACGCCAAGTTGGCTGAGCTCAATGCGCGACACATTCCTTCGAGAAATCTTTTCTAACGAGTGCTGGAATAGCGTTGAAAAGCCTGGTTTTTCGGACGTTGGCTTTCATTTCATGCCGAGCAGAAACAAAGCATAGTTTATTTACGCGTGTTAAATGTACATCTGCTTTAGTATTGTCGTTTACAATATTGCATTGGTTTGGTCTGCGGATGTAGCACGACAAAGAAATTGTGTATGCACCTTGAGCATCCTGTTATTGTCCTCAAAGCAAGCTTCTGACTGTCTGCATGCGCCTCGTACACCTTTGTATTGGAACACAATCGTTTTTACTTCATGCAATTCTCTCCCCCGAAACATTTGAATCATTCAAATGTCTTCCATACTCGTCTCAGGGCTTTTTCCTGCTACGCGGAGCATTTCGCATATCGACAAATGAAATGGTTTTTCATAAAACGGAGAGTTATCTAGAGCCTAATGTACATGGCTTTTCTTTTGTTGTGTTTCACGATTCGTAGTTGAGAAACATTCCCAATGTCTTGTGGGTATTTGTACGTGGAAACACTGGCGCTCATTCTCTGCCAAAAGTCCCGAAACTAGGCCAGCTGGCTGTCATAGGAGAAGAGAAAATTGCTCGCCTGTTTCCAGAGGCAGATGAGCGTGCATTCGAAGCAGAGCGGCCATCGATTGACGTCTTTCCCATGGAGTGTCCCTCCCCACCCACCCCCCGTAAGGAATAGGACCTTCCCCATCCGGATTGGGCCGGTCTCTGCGAGGAAGGGCAATTGCTGGTTGGGGCGGACGCCGGACCGCTCGCGGAACACGCAGGCAGCCATCGTCACATAGCTCACGAGGTAAGTACTCAAAGCCCACATTCTCTGTCCTTCTTCTACATCAGCACCAATTAAAAAGAAGAATGTTTCATGTTCACCACGATGGAGGGAACAACTTCCGCAGCTAACTGAAGGCTTGTTGACAACAATATCCAAAACGAGTGGCTGTTTTCACGAACATCGATTGCTTTAGTGAGAAGAAGCCCCGTGCTCAAGTTTCGTGTATTTTCGCTCACCTATGTTTGTAGCTTTGGCAATATCGGCGCCAAGTGCGAGGCAGTGCAATGGACCTCGGAAGGGAAAAAGAGTCGCTTGAAGATGACGTAGGGAAACGCCCATTTGAACGTCTCTCTGCGCATCCGGTTTTACCCTCCCCCACTGCTATGATAAGCAAGAGGAACTCGCTCTCAAATTGTCGTCCAGCAGCTTTTTCGAGTGGCGTCCTTCTGTGACGTCTATCTCATTTCCTTTCACACGGAGCATAGTCAAGTCGAAATCTGCTTCTTCTAAAGCTGTCAGAAAGAGAACCTTCAAATGCAAATTTGCACGAAAACAAATTGACAGGCCTGAGAAGAAGTATGAGACTGTTAAATAATACGTACATAGTCAGAATAAAAGGTGTCTCATGAAAGCAGTGCCTTGTAGAAAAGTGTAATGATGGCCGAGAGATGGTTCATCCTCCCTTCAACTTCTGCTGCAGTGCCATGTACAGCTGCTGGGTGTTTGGAGCTGCGCTGGCGGCCATGGCAGCTGTTGCGCTTGGAGACCAAGACAGCTACGCCCTCAGAGCAAGAGCCACAGGTACTTACATTTGGCCTTCGTAGGAAAAGCTCGACCCATCCTGTTGCTTTTCTTTGTGCCAAATTGTTCGGAGCGCTTCTATTGACGGTAGAACACCCTGCCTGGTCTCGGTAAGCGACCACCGCGGCTTCATTCCTTGTTACCAAATTGCACAGTCCCCGATGGCTTCCCCTCGACGAGCAAGAAAGGCTTAGAAACTTGGCACAGGACTCACGACGACATTCCAAAATCTAAAAAAAAAAAAAAAAAAAAAATTAATTGCTTCCGGAGAAAAGTGGTGGAGGAATATCGTGCTCGTACTCTAGTAAGTTTGCTGATTGAAACAATCAGCAAACTTTATGGCGTGTCCCTTCAGTGCTAAAGTAAAATTCCACCAGCATCTATTGAAAGGCCGGAACGGTCAAAATTGTAAGCACTCGAGCGTTTCCTGTAAAGCGTGCTCTGCCTGCTAAGCACGGACGTATTGCTCCGAAGTTATCTCCTCAACTATGCAGAAGAATGCAGGTACAAGAAGGAAGCATGGAGTGAATGTGACAATGCCACAAACACTCAAAAGCGAAAGCTCCTTCTCAAGCGAGGCAGTGGAAGCTGCGATCCGACCAAGGAACTGACGAGAAGGTGCAAAAAAGGCAAGCCTTGCCCTAGTGAAGCAAAGCAGACAAAGCTGTCAACCTTTGCTTGCAGCCTGCCGTTACGAGAAGGGGGCTTGGAATGCTTGCGACGCAGCAACAAACACTCGACGGCGTACGGACAAGCTCAAGGTCAAGAGTGACCAGAGCTGCCAACCGACTCGAACAGTTACAAAGAAGTGCAAGAGCAGTAGGTTCACCTGTATGTCACAGTGCTCTTAAAGTGCAGCTTGCAGTCTTGCTTCTAGCGTCTGGCTGTCGTTACAACCGCAACAGCCAGTGGTCAGACTGCGACAGCAAGACCAACAGCAGGAACAAGGTGATGCACCTCATGAGCGGGGACGCTGCCCAATGCGAGCCTACCAAGACCATCAGCAAGCCATGCCGTGTACGCAGGATTTAAGCCAGGTAACCCTCCCTCGCTCCCTCTCCATTGACATTTGGCCTCCTCTCCCGTACTTTTTCAGGTGACCACCTCCTGGCACTCGCTTTCATAGATGACCTCCCTTCAACATCGGCACTTTTTTTCACATCAGCAGCTCTTTTCATAACATGAGTTATTCAACTTGAGGCACATTTTTGGTGGGAACAAAGCGTCATTTCTCCTCATGGCTTTTATAGTTGCATATAAGAACACTGTGCCAATAAATTTGTGCCATATTTTTTCCAGACTGCAGCTTTCCTGCCCCAGAGGAGGTTTTTACAGAAATCACAAGAAAGCTTAAGGCTGACCAAAACTAGTTTATTTTCATGCTCAATGCACATCACTTCGGAGTTGACACCAGAATACACACTCAAAGTGCAATATATTAATTTTCAGTAACATGGTCGGTGGACACAAAATCTGTTCTTGACCAATCTCAATACAATATACATACAAAGCTTGCGCACTCTAAAACTTAGTCTATGAGCCGGTTCCGAAGCAGAAACAAATTATGAGTAGCAAAATGCAGTTTCTCTATACAAACACATATTTACATTCTTTAATTTCAAGTATTTCCCGTCGCTAAAGATAAAATTGGCGTCTTATTTAGGGCTACCCTGTAAGAGGTAAAATTGAAATAATTCCAGTCGAGTCCGAAGGCGTCGAATGCCTGTCCTCAAGCGTGATGGTCCCGAGGACCATCTTCATGTCGCTCTAGATGCCACATCCTTTTTACAGTATCACAGCCAAAGAGCACCCAGAAGCGCACGTCCACAAAGGACAAAGCCAAAGGAGATTCCTTTCACCTTCTACAACCATTTCAACCTTCACACGTCAAAGTTGCGAGTGACGCGTTGTATGGGCCGACGACAGACCGGGCACGGCTGGTTGCGCTCCAGCAGCTGCCGCGCACACTTGTAGCAGGTGAAACGGTGACTAGTCCTTCCGTGAATGATGATGCCACACTTGGGACGCACAAGGCAGATGTTGCAGATACCCACACACGAGTCTTGAGAAGATTCCTCCTTTGGACAGCTTTCCTCACTGGCCGTTTGCTTCACTAGTTCCTGAATCGAGTGCACTATGAAAAAGTGCCAGTCTGGAACGGGACACTCACCTCGTCCACGCCTCTTTTTCCCAACAATCTTTCTTTCTTTTTCCTGTAGCGCTTTCTCTGGGGCGGGTGCTTGTCGGCACGGTCCGGAAGCCATCCAAACCTTTCCCTCCAGCACTTCTGGCAGTAACGCTGCAGTGGCGTGTTGCGGGTCTTACACAGACGACACTGCCACAGATCCTACACAAAAATACATTTCTCCAGCTTGCTACAGAAACACACGGAAGTACGGATACGACGGATGGGCCAAAGGATAAAAGCAGCTTTTGCAGCGGGGGGGATTCCACCCAAACGCAGGAGGTTCTTTCATTTTGTCTCTTTTACTTTCCTAGCTCAATCAGTTTTCGAGGAAGAGGGGCCGAAAAAATGCCCTGCTGCTGGTCGTCTCAATCATCGCCTTTGCCTGTCATCAGTAATAGGCTTCATTCCACTTGGAAGTTCCAATTGGAAGTGTTGCAGTCTTTGACTAAGGCCAGGTTAGCGTAGTAGGCCCTCAACCGCGCCATGGAGGAGAGAGAGGGAAGTTTCAACAACCAAGGCTTCACTCAAAGTTTTCGCTTTTGAAAATGTGGTGCAATGCTAAGTTTGGTGCAGATTGGTCATATTTGGAAAAAAATGGAGCAGGATGTAGCAGACCTAAGCCAATAGCACAGCAATTCTATCCCCGAAACAGCTTTCACGGTGAACGTACCAATCTTGACACATTTTCTCCCCTTGCCTTCTCCTTTATATTAGTGTGTTTTGTCGAGGCAAGATGTTTTTCTCTACCATCTTAGGTCTTCTTCAACGGTAGCAGCAAGTTCCAGAAGAGGCACGCCAAACACTTCCTCCTTGTCTCCCTGCCTCACTATTTTCAAATCCTAGCACAGTCAACCTTCCATTTACGAACACCCTTCGTTTCGCAAAAAATCTTTCATAAATCGAGGTCCAAAGTGTGCGAAACAAAAACAGATAATAAAACCACAGCATATCTGTTAAACTACGTTCTATTTTGTGAAACACTTCGTAATTGCGTATTGCACTGTACTTTCTACTGGGTTTATTCTGTTTAAAAGAAACGACAGAAACCTCACTCTTGAAATCGTTAACTTGGCAATCTGTGGTCCCTTCTTACTTTGTTTCCCGCTCTAACACGACAGACTTTTGTCCGACCACTTTGTCCTGGTACTGCAAGACGTTTCTTTCGGGCACAAAGTCTTAAATGATAACAGACTCGTGGTCAGAACCCGAATCGTCCTTCCCAGTAAATTGCGAATCGCCTTTCTGCAACGTAGTGGCTGTGCTTGCTTCACCTTCACCTTTTTGTTTCTGTAATCTCCATTGAATATCCGTATATTTGTCCCCTGGCTCTCTTCATAAATCGAGTTCAGAAAGGCTTGGGTACTCTGGGTCTGTTCTCTGAAGATCCATTCATAGTTCGGATATCGAGGTTCATACGATGAGGGCAAAATACAAGGGAAAAGTTTGGTCCCTTGTGGCGGCGTTCATAAACCGAGAGTTGACTAGAGCCAGTTCTCAACAGGTGTCTGTTTTCCACCCACGACCGTGCTACAGCATTAGGAGACGTTCAACAAGTGCAACTGTAAAGTGTCGTGTTTCCACATTCCCTTTGCATATGCAGACGCTACCATTGGAAAGCCAACTTACAGCATGCCCGATCACGGGTACCAATTGGGTCAACTTGATTGCTTCACTGGGAGTTAAATTTGGGTTTTACCCCCCCAAAAATGGCTTGTTCTATATATGCAGGGCAGCTGATGTCAGTCACCTGTCAAACCTTAAGCCATGTCCACCTAAATTAATTTCAAACTCTTCCAGTGGGCCTAGCTACCCTGTGTAACAGACACCGTGTACATAAAACTTGGCTGCGGCTCTCTATCTCAGCAGCTTTGCCACCCACTACGTACGCAGAAAGCGCAGTCAAAGCTACCGAGATTGAGAGTGAGGTTCGGACTCAAGTTTTATGCCAACGTTTTTAACGTGGCAAAAGAATTGCTTACATCTTCTCCGATTTCAGAGTCACACACAGATTCGCTAGACTCGGAGTCAAAATCTGAGAAATCTGCCCAGAATTCACAGTCCTCATCTTCCAAACAGAGAACGATTCCGGCAATGCTTGCATCCTAACAAAATTTCAAAAGCATTAGACAGTAGAATGTGAAACGTGGCAAAACTTGCTATAGAGTAATGGGAGACTCCCGAGTCTTACCTCTATATCACTGGCCGACGAGTAGCAATTCGTGTCGTCCTTTTCGTCGGCAGATTCTACTTCGAATTCAAGCTCATAGGGGGAGTCTGTATCACTAGTATCGCTTAGAGAGGTTGATACTGCTCCGTTGGCTTGGTGTTTCTCATCAGAGTACCAGTACTCATCACTGGTGTCTTTCACATAGGCTGTTTCATAGCCCTGTACAAGAACAGCATCAGATACTGTGCCTTTCAAATTCCTGTCTAAGACGACGTCCACCAAAACAATTAGTGCGTGTCCACAGAGGATGCACTCCAAGCCATCTTCACTAGACATTTCCTTTAGAACCAAAACCACACCTGCTATTCCCACTGCTATTCATTTCGAGTGCTAAGGAACTCAGCATTTTGGGTTGCCACACTGACCACACTGGGATTTAGGATACGTTCTATCTCAATGTTGGCAGAAGGCTGGGAAGTTGGGCTTCCAACCTGTACCTGGATGCTACAGTCCGTCTCGGATGCACTGTCGTATTTGGGCGTGCCGGGAACGCCCAGGTAGGTCGGCGACGCACAGGGCCCTTCTCGTGGCGGGGGGCACGGACGCTTGCTGGCCGACTCTTCAGCCCAGGAAGTCGAAGGAGCCTCTCGTTTTGGGGCTGCATCTGGGCTTTCTGCTCACAGAGAGAAACAAGGCAGGGGCTAACGCAAACTCACTTCGTTGGGACAACACACACTGCCACTGGACATATTTGCCACACAAATTTTCCTTTTCTTTCACAACCTACGAGCAGGCAAATTTATGCCAACTACTTTTCCAAGCAAATGCCAAAACCTTTCAAAATCTTTGCCATATTATCTTTTCAACACTCAAGCCAGAATTTCATAAGTGGAAAAGACAGAAAAAAAAAAAAAAAGGATTTTGAGTCCCATTGAGCATTCAGAAACGGCTCTGCAAACGGTCACCCAGCTTCCAAAAACAAAGTTTTAGAAAGTGTCACTCGCGTACTGTCAAGTACATTCAGAGAAGAGTTTCTCACAGAGGAATGAATGATTCTTTTATGCCTCGCTTGCAGAAAGAATTGAGTTGAAAGCGAATCTGTTTTGCATATTGCACAACTGCAAACACGTTTGCCACACTATGACGCAAAGCAAGATATCGTGTAGAAAAGTTTTCCGAGCGCATGCACTGTGAGAAACACGGGGAAGACTTTACGAGTTCAAAGTGCACATTAAGTGAGGTTATCAAATAAAGCTGCATTTGACAGTGGGGTAATGCCCGAGGCGCACGTGCCCAATTTGCCACCCGAGTGCGAAAGGCCTGGCTCAAAGGGCACAGCAACGATTCTGGGTACAACCTTTGACATCACAGAGAGAGGCACTTGGGGCTGCATGAGCGAAGGCTCATGCAGCTAAGCCCAAACCCCGTGCGCCCCGGGCCATCAAAAAAAGGCCCCACCAGAAATCCCGTTAGTATTTGTGTGAAAAATTGTTGCTTCTAGTTACCTTGACTTACAGCCTGTGCAGGCACCCGAAATAGGTTTCTCGCTAAGTATTTGCTAAAAGAAACAAAGAACACAATCCTTCAAGTTCTTCCCAAAAATTACTTTTAAAAAAGGGGGCTTCATAAGAAAAGCAGTTCTGCGCTACGACGACCACCGCAGATAGGTTCTTATCCATGACCACGTTAGAGACTGTCGCAGCTGCCGAGACTTAGTTGCCGGCATCACGAGGTCGCTCACAGAGGGTTGCAACAATTATTGCCTTGAAGAGAAAAAAACAACGTAGACCCCTCAAAATATTCAGTTCTAGAGTTGGCTGTGACCCTGGGGAAAGAGCACAAGGTAATAGAAGAACAGAAAACATCTCATCAACCAATACTTACTTTTTCATTTTCAAAGCAGCAACAAAATACCAAGCTATAACTATTCATATGTTAATGAAAACAATACATTTCTGCATCTATTCAGGAAAGGTCCACTGGAAGAGCACTACTTTCAAAACACAACAAAAGGCTGGGAACATATCAAATCCTATAAGAGACATTTCTTTGCTTCCAGTGTAGAAATATTTTCTTCATGCAACGTGGCAGAAAGCAACTTACAAGGTTTCCTTGATGGGAAAGGAGGAGACCCCAAAAAGTGATCCCAAAGGGTCCCCCCCGCAGAGGATTTCCATCGGCTGCGAACAATCGTACAGCCGCTGCTTTATTATGTAAGCCTTCAGTAGTTGCATTACCTGAAACAGACGCTCTAATCATACTGGGCATTCCAAAAAACAACCTTCCTTCTACCAACTCATTTTGAAAAACCCGTGTAGCAGAGTTTTAGAAAGAGAGCTTCCCTGACAATGCAACTAGAGATACTGCACAAAAGACAACCAAAAAGCAGACGTACCTCACCGAGAGGTGTTGGAGCCCGTTTCGCTCCTACGCAGCTGAGTATGCTGAGGAGGGCATCTTTCATCACTACTAGCTGCACGGGGAAAAGAGCACAGCACAAAAGTCTGTTACTTTCAGCCTCGTCTCAGCATGTCTGCTTAACCTTAGCCAACCGTTGCATTTAACAACTGCTCCTAACCAAAATCTGTGCTTCCATATTCTCCAAATTTCAAATTTGCCAATTTTTGCAATACTATGCTTGGTAAGAGAAGGACAATGTTTTAAACTCAAGGGCAAATAATTGAGGGCAGTAGCACTTTTTTGCACTGCAGCAACTACAAACTGTTCTTGACACTGCAACATCTCCTTCGCTATGTTGCAAATAACAGTCACCAATTATAAACACAATTAAAGTGTAACTCTAGAAAAGCTATTCCAACACTGCTTACCTGACTGGCTGTAACGGTGCTCATATTACAAGACCTGAAATGCACATCACATTTTCAACTCCTGCTACCAGGCTCCACATATTTTTCTAAGCACATGATCAATGGCTTCCGCTAGGCACCCGTATTGCACTGATCAAAAGATTATTTATTATATAAGGACACTAACAGCAACAATTTATTTTGGAACAGAATTCCCTACGCAGGAGTTTATTTCCAGTGAAATTATTTTTAGTACATGCTGGAGTACGTTGTTCTTCCATGGCCCTCAATCAAGGCACCAATTTTGCGTTCCCATTATGCAAAGTAGAATCACCATCACCGCTTGCCAGCTAAAAATTAAATCTGCACTTATTTATTGTCCTAGAGAAACCATGAACCTCTTTAAATTCGAGTTAGGTCTTCAAATCTACTACACTGGACTCAACAGTTCCCCATGGTTTGCCTATAGCTGCCAACAGTATGAACATCACAAACAGTGAATTCCGCCACTTTGCTGTTCGGTACTTTCCAAAATCATTAAGGATTTGGACCAAAAGGGATTTTTTTCCAAGCTTCATCGAAAGTAGGCTATTTTTTAATGAATGTGAATGAGCAATTGATCGATAACGAAGCAACAGCAATTTCTCACTTTCTCAGTCGGGGCCTTTTCCGGAGACGCGGTACATGTTCGGAGTGACATTCTGCTCGGCACTCGAATGAGAATGCAATCACGAAAGGACATAGTAGCAAGCCGGGCCAAGCTTGGCCGTTGCAGGCACAAGCCCAGACATGTTTTCCGACTGCTCCCCACACGACTCAACCTCCGAAAGCTTTACTTTACCGTATTGTTGCTTCAATTCGCGGCTTCACAATTCGCTGGAAAATATCGGCACCCCACAATATATTGCCGGATAAAAAGTCGCAAAGTTTGCAGTTAGCGTGATATCAGCCACCAAGGAAGCAAGCAATATAGTCCAAGTCACCGTACAAGTACGGCTTTCACAATAATATTGTGAGAACCGGAGGAATGGTCTGACCCAACAAACAATTCACAAAAATAAATAAAAGCTATGTCTATCCATGATATGCCTTGAGATATGGGAACAGAAAAACGACACAGTGATCACAACTATGCCTTACCCTGTTGCTTGCTGTCACGCCGTCACTACCATTTCTCGCATTTGACGACAGGCGGCTACAACGCTGTGGTGCTTAGGAGGCGCCCCAAGCCGATTTTGCGAGGCCAAGCGAGCGTGCGAGCGGCGCGCAAGGGGTTGTGGGCTCTTGCCCAGTTACGTAGGCGTTTTCGTCAAGACGTAATGGCGGCTTTGACACATGCGTCATGCGACTAACCACAGGGCCAGGAGGGCTAACCACATCGCCAGAGGGGTTTCACGGCTTTGATCTTTGTGCCACCTCCTTTCTTTCTTACCTCCATGGGTGGCAGAGTCGTTTATGGGGAGAGTTTGGCCAGCCGTCCGAAGGCGCAC
>JARGYV010045238.1:0-16795 GCA_029532675.1 Ornithodoros moubata | reverse complement strand
ACAAAAAAACATACGAGATATTCTGTACACATATATTAGTCCCTGAATAAATGTATTCTGAGCAGTGCACTTCGTTGACTATGATAATATTGCTTTTCGACGCATCCTCCACATGCGATCAGGTAAGGCGTATCAGGTAACCTCGACTGATATAGAGACGTAAAGAAGGAAGTATGAATGGTCACGAATGGAGTATAGAAGACGAATTAGCAATCAGCATTGACGAAAAAAGGTCAGAATACTCTTACCGCTAATCCAAGCCATTACAGTAACTCACAGACCTCACTGTGATCTCAGTTTCATGCTCAGAATAATTTATTTATTTATTCTTTTGATGCCCTCCTCGAAGGGAAGTTTCGGTTTCCTTTCAGGTAGCACACGAATGCAAGGAATGTAAGCAACAATGAGCCTACAATTGGTCAAATCACGATGTGAGTTGATGCGACTCAAGTGGTTGTCTGCAAGTGTTTCTACGATGTTTTGATTCTCTACTTTTCTGCAATAGCCACGCTATGCTAAGACCTTAACTTATTTCAGTCCATGTAAGTACGCCATGAAAGTGCGCTTAATGAACTGATGTTGTCTTGAGACTAGTTAATGTGCAGGGTGACATTGATGTCTCAAGACTGCTGGCAAGGGGATGGAAGCGACGAAAGAGTAAGTTACTAAACAGCGCATTTAATGAAAAATTTAAAGTGGCAGTGTTTGCACTTAAGACTGCTCGATACTTCGGAACATTGCTCACCCAGGAGCATAATCTCCGTTGCACGTTTCAATGCGATTCAGTAGAAAAAGTGTGTTACCTTCAGTAGACTTTAGCATTTCCTTGAGCATGAGGAGCGAGACACGAGACAGAACAATGGACGAAGCTCGCTTTCTACGAAGAAAGAAGAAAGTCACTGAAAGAGTAAATGTGTAAAAGTGCTTCGTCTATTTCGTTCCTATCTGCGTAGCCTAGCTTCAGAACACCTAATGTCAATCGCATTCCGCACCAGCTCGCTTACGTCATGCTCATCTGTTCTGTGGTGGGTTTGTTAGCTAGGGTTAAGTGGTTCGAACGTTATCAGAATGACTGATTTAACATAAATATTAGTGTTAGATTATATGTATGTACGTCGTTTCTTCTCACTGCATATGATCTCTTCTCAGTCTTACTGAAGATCAAGGACCTCCAGAACTGCAAGGAACTTTATGGATATGCAACACCCCACAGTCATCTATTACAATTAGCCAGCACACTGTAACATTCCTGGCGTTTGGAGCTCACCACTGCTTATTTCTCACGAAACAAGGTCAAGTCTACTCATTTGGAAAGAATACGTATGGGCAGCTAGGATGTAGTGATACTACGGATCACTGTCAGGTTCCATATTATGTTTCTGCTATTCCCTTGGAAGTGAGTTCTGTTGCCTGCGGTCCATATCACAGTGCAGCACTTACCAAAGATGGCCTTGTGTACATGTGGGGAAAAAATGACTTTGGACAATGTGGACAACCTGAGCATTTACTGTATAGTCCTAGAAGCGTTGTCATTCAAGAAGATTGTGGCAGCTGTCAAAACTGTGGTGCCACGATCTACAAGCCAGTTCATGTGACAGCTGTTTCATGTGGTCCAGCTCATTCTGTTGCAGTTTCTAAAAAGCATGAAATCTTTTCTTGGGGCACTGGTCCGCAACTGGGATTGGGATCTGCTGCACGAAGTCTACCCCAAAGAATAGAGTTTCTTCGTGGGCACAAAGTTACATCGGTTGCATGTGGAGAAACACATACCCTTGCTGTCACTACAAGGATTGCATATGCTGATGTTGACGAACCAAATTTGAATTGCGACACATGCATATCAAATGGGGTTGTATGCCCCCTTGGACTTCCGTGCTTGAGTCCAGTGTCCCCAAGTTCACTAGCAGCAAACTTTGAAAATGTTGAAGTGGATGAGGCAACAGACTTAAAAGAGCATGAAATTCCAGGATTATGCAACGGTACAACATGTGAAAGAGGTGCTTTTCATTCTGAGGTCTCAATTGCTATCGGTGGAGGCAATGTTGTTGAAGGCACTACTGACGATGACCAAGTCGAATCCAGTAATTTCAGGAGCAATGTTGACAGTGCTGACATAAAAAAAAGTTTAGGTTCGAAATCAGCTGCAAACTCTGCAGATATCCCATCAGCTGATTCTATAGAACCTAGAGAAGGGTCACCACCCCAGGACCAGGTTGAAACCAGCGAAGATGTTCAACTGCGCAGGCCTCACCTAGCAGATCGTGCACAGTCACCTTCACTTCCAGTAAAGCGAACTTCTTCGATACTTGATGATCCAGAATTGGCCAGGAAGTTCCTAGACAGACAAATGGGACACAAACCACGGGATCGTCAGCAGAGAAGTGTTTCATTAGAGCTGAGTGGCAGTACATGCATGACAAATACTTCAACTGGTCCTTCAACATCTGTTGTTAAAACTGTTCTCTCACGGATGTCCTCAACAGTTTCGGATCGGCTAAGCTTCATTGCACTAGGTGCACGCTTGACCAATGCTTCACATAATGGGTCGACGGAATCGTTTGAATTTGTGGAGGTCGACAGATCGTCTGGCAGTCAGCCGGAAAAAGCAGGTAGTGGGAGGGACTCTTTTGGCTTATCAAGCTCTGAAGAAAGGGAAAATTCAAACACAGAAACAAGAAAGGAAGAATCCCAGAACGTGTGCACAGAATTCCAGGTTTGGAGCTGGGGAAAAGGCACTCATGGGCAGCTTGGTCATGGTGATGAAATAGACAGGTATGATGGTTTATTTATGAGATACATGGAAAGAATGTTCCACATTAATTTTTAGATTGGGACGTGGGCAAGTTCTTTTGAAATTTGCATTTATACTGTTGTTTACGAGCAGGTGCCCCCTTAAAAAAATGAATTATTTTCTGTAAGCAAGTGGATCTGCAGTGCTGCCTTTTCCCACTAGGTTCGCGTGCTTGACATTTCTCGCTCAGTTGGCGAAATAGCGTTTGTGAGAAACCATTGCAGCGGGCAGTATGATTGTTTTCTTAAGCTCCTTCCAACAGTCTTGGCGATTTTGCGATGGCATACTTTAAGGAGCAGTGCACAAACATCAAATTCTGTGTCCTGTTAAAGAACCAGCAGCAGAAACAATGCTTTGGGAAGCTTATGGAAAGGAAGTTTCAAGTCAGGCAAGAGTTTACGAGTGATCTGCCTGTTTTAGAAGTAGCCATATCATACATTTTGTCGATGCACCTGCCTACACAGTGTTGAGAAGCAGCCATTTTGCATAGAAAAACAATATGGCAAAGATTTCTCACCCCATTTATTTGCCTTACCCCCCTGTCTGAAAATCCCCTGCGAGTTCTTTCCCCCAAGAATGAAAAACCCTAAGGGAAAGTGTTTTCAGGATGCAGAAGAGGTTAAGAAAAAATAGCTGGAGGGCACTTAAGAGCCTTTAGTTCAGAAGAGTATAAAAAATGTTTCGAACAGTAGAAAAGGTGTTAGGACAAGTGGATGTCATCTCATGAACAGTACTTTGAAGGGGATTATTATTTTCAGGAGGCTACCTTGTATAAAAAAGTTTTATAATTTTTTGGGTGGTACTGCCTCGTGCACACCCGATATCTCATATAGGTAATAAAAAGTGGCTTTCTTGTAAAATGAGCTGACTGCATACTGCTCCACATTATTATTCACGTTGTAGTTGCATCATTACTCACAGTGTTTTCAGAAAAATAGAACCATTTATAAAGCCCTACGTGCATATATATATTTTTTTGGTAATAGTATATGTACTTCTTTTGTTTCCAGGTTGCAGCCATGTCTGATGAAGCACCTAAATGAAACTGGTGTAATTAAAGTTTGTGCTGGCTACGGCCATTCGTTAGCCCTCACAGGACGATGTACTGTTCTTAGTTGGGGTCTTAACGATGTTGATCAGTTGGGTCACAGCTCTTCATTCAAATGTGTATCAGCACCCAAAATTATCCAAGTAAGATGAAGCCATTTTCTCTGTTTAGCTGTTATTTCACATCTGAGAGTAATGTATGTATCAATTGTTCAATATTATGTTAATTTCCAGATGCCAAGAAATGAGTTAGTTTCTGACATAGCCACTGGTAAAAACCATTCCATATTCCTTGTTGATAGTGGTGGCTCCCAAGCATCAATGTATGGCTGTGGCCAGCATGAGTAAGTGCAGGGTGGATCATTTATGTTTGTGTGCAATTTTGCCATAGTGCTGGAAGTAACACGGCTACCTTTTTGTGCAACAGGTGTGATGATTCAGTTCAATGCTTGTGTCAAAAGCAGAAGAAGATATTCCACATCACAGCACTAAGAAAGGTATAGCCATCTGTTGTATTAGGGTGTTTTCAAAGATTCTTCAATTTATTTAGTTTGGTGGGGGTGACTAGAGCACCAATTGTATGACTTGTATTTTTCTGTTGTGCTTGTAACATTTGGTATGTAAATATGAGGGTTTTATTCCCTTTACTGACGGGGTTGTTGGTCCAGATTCTTTGATTTATGAATATAGTACACCATATTTCACTGTTTTGCATGTAGTCCATTTCACCAGTGGGTACTTCAGCCAGAGTTTTCACAAGTAGCTGAAATCGTAGAAAATATTGGCTTTGGAACTTAAGCGCAAGTGAATGCATACTCATTATCCGGAAAAGTGTTCTTGTCATATTGACTAATTTTGTCTCTGGTGGCTTTTGATATATGTATATAGGCATTTTCTGTTTGCAACTACCTGGTAATTTGCAAAGACTTACATTTCCTGATGGTGCTGCAGTTTTAGAGAAAGCTTGTTGTGTGTTTAATTAACGTTCTTTGGACGAATCCTCAGCCGTCCAGTTGGCCACAAAGGTATCAACTAGGACTCTGTTAGCATAGATAGTGAAATGAACACAAAGTGATGAGGCATTGGGACCAGTCTCATGATCATAATTATCTCGTGACGTAAACCCACAAATTATTATGATTATGATTATTATGATTAATATTATTATCAGGCAGACAAAGTAACAGCAAGTATGAATTGGGCAGTTCCAGCGATATGATTTGAGCGAATACTACATGATTATTTTTCTAGCTAAGTCTAATGCCCATGCTCTCCAGTGTATGGTACATTTGCCTTGTTGTACATATTTTAGTTAATTATATTTTTTTTTAATTGAAAAAGAATGCACAGTTATTTCCCTCCTGTGGAGAATTGTCATACATACGTGCTGTTCCTGTCGTTCTGTATTCAGTGACCTCAGCGTGTATCATGTTGCACAGGCATTTCCCCTGTCATGAAAGTCATCAAGCATTCAAACATTCTTCAGTGCAGATTGTTTCTGAAACTTCAAAAAGTGCATTCAAGGAAAATATATATTTGATAAAACAATTTGCATATGTCAATCATATTCCTGTAATTTTCATTTCATTTTTCTGTTCTTTCTCGCAGAGCGGCTTGGTTACAAATGTATTTGCTGGTGGCTGCTACTCAGGTTGCATAGTTGATCATAAGGATTCAGATCAGCGGCGTACACTGTATGAGTTCGCTGTTACTGAACGTAGGTGCATTGGGCACTTGTGCATTATACAAGGAAAAATTCACCAACATCTCATAAAAAATGGTGAGAATCATTGCTGTATTGTTTTTAACTGTTTTGTCACTTGTCTGTCACTTGTCTGTCTTTTCCTAATTAACTATTTTATCAACATTTGTTGATTCCTACTGAATAATTCATTTCCTAAATATCAGAAAGTGACAGTAGTAACTGATTTTTACATTCTTATTCATTTCCAGGTGACATTGTATCAGACGTGCCAGAGTATGCCAGCAACTTGCTGAAAAGCATGATTGTCATTACTAACAAGATCATATCAAGGATGGCTCTCAATGCTTGTGACCTAACCCAGCTTCTACAAAGCCATACATTTCAAAGGTTGCCAAGCATTATAAAATGCTCATCAGAATGGATAAATATCTTCTCTGACTACGTGAAAGCACTGACCAATTTTTTGGCTGTTGGAGGTTTTACATCACTCTCGAGGATGCTTGCGTAAGTTTTGACTTTACGGAAATACAATGTCACTGTGGTCTACAGATGTGTCTACAGATACATGACCACATACGTGGTCATGTATCTGGAAAAACAATGGCACGTCTCAATGGTCTTTCTTTGCGTGTATATGTGTGTTTAGTCAAACCGAACTTTTTTTCTGTGCTGTCATATCTACAAAAATACAATAACCTGGTAGCACCACTTGCATGATCTTACCAGTTAGTGCACTGGGAAACAATCCATTATGACACTGTTCAACAGAACTAGGCACTTGTGGAACTCTGCAAAAAGTAGTGCTGAAATTGCTCTGATTGTGCAGGATGTAGGCATGATCTGTTGCAGTGTTGATTAAAGTGCTAGGTACAGCAGCTACCCAATTTATTTCGTTCCATAGTAGATGGAGGTCGATCGCATATCCTAGGAATCATCCGTTTCAAGAAGTCAACTCTTGCATGTGGTGCTTTTCTCAAAACCTTTCTGGGAAATATGTCATTTTGTATGTGCCTCTGATACTGTTCAGTCTTTGAATGGTGCAGCAGCTAACCTCTGCGGTATTCACTGCATGGTTCTATGTTAGCCTCAGGAGCAAAAAAATATTTCCTACAAAGGCCATTTTTGTACATATGTATCTACCCTGGGACAGCAGTATTAAGAGCACTGTATGGCATACTGGAGTGAGCAGGTGTTACATACTGGCCGGGAAGAGGGTGAAGAAGAGGAGCAAAAGAGGGCGCACTACATTGATCTTGTGGCCGAGCTTTGATTCTCGCATTTGGTTGCCTTTTTTAGTTTGTTTTTTGGAATGGCAATAAACAGTTGGCCAAATACCAGTTCCGACATTCTCCTTTACGACAGGCTCATAATCGAAGTGAGTTCCTTACGTCAGAATTAGTTACATGATCATGAGACAAAAGATGCTTACGTCAGAAAAGTTGCTTATGAGTTTGCATTGTGAAGCACATGAATTTAAGATGGAAGCAGAAGTCATGCCCATTAGTGAATTAAAGGATTAGGTGTCATCTAACTTATTGGGTTATCTGAAGTTTTGCTTCTTGAAATTGACTTCTTGTAGGGTGTTTTATGACTAAAGCTGATGCAACATGAATCATAGTTTCAGTTCCTGTTTCTTTTTCAGCTTTTCTCGTAACATGTTGACCCCAGTTGCTAAAGAAACCATCGGGGACATTAGCGGCAAAGACTCTCAAACGATTCTTCTCCAGATATTTAGCCTCCCTGCCAAGCGACTTTGCGAATATGCACGTCTCTTTGCTCGTCTTCTCACAACTTTGAGCCCAAAGGTTAGTTGGGCCCATAAAATTTCATCTCGATACATTGTCATTTTTTACTGCATGCTGTGTAGTGATAGTGCTTTTTATAATTTTTCAGTCAGCACAGGTTATTGTAATGTCACATATCAATTGCAGGAAACAATTTTTCAAGATGTACAGTCATGTTCAAATGACTGGACATTGCTTTCTGACATACTGAGCAAAGAGATGTCATTAGCTGAAGCCACAAAATGCTTTTGGGAGTCCGTCCCTCAAAAAGTGGTGGTAAGCAAGAGCCCTCGGTTTTCAATTTTAGTTCCTAAGGTCCGGCAGTACAGTGAAAAATTTAGTCACTGTATTGCTGCCACAAACCTACAGCTACTGTACTGCTGCTGTTGTCTTGTGCTTAATGTACTATCTGCTGAATAAGATTGCAGACCTTAATGCTCAGTCATTTTTTCATAATTCACATGTTGCTTTGTAACATGGGATAATACTTATTTTGGCATGCAGAGTTAATGGGGACAAACCATACATGATAAACATTATTTTCATTCAGGATGTATACAGGGTACCAAGTTGCCGTGTTCTTCGGGACAGCAAGACCCACCCCTTGCAACTACTGTCTGCTGGTCGTTTTGCATTCCATCACTTCATTTTGTTCGACGATAAGTTCACACATCATAATGTAAGAATGCTCATTGCAACACAATAGTCACATATGTAGCTGATATCCCTCTTTAGTTCAGTGGTTTCCAGAATTACAACCTGCAGACATTATGGGTTGAAGCAGACACAGAAATTGAGTGAGTAGATATTGTCAATCTACATTTGACTGTGATATTAGAGCACTTAAAATATTCGTAAGACTGCCTAGCCCAACAATGAAAAACTGCTGGCTTTACACTTGCAGAATATAAACTTGATTAAGTTTGGATCTAGTTTTTCAAAAGGTACTCAAGAGAGTTCAGCAGTTATTTTCTTAGTCATATAGATGTATTTTTTATATACAATATACATACTAGGTGCAATGCTAATAAATTCTATGACATGTTCATTTCATGGAACAGTTTATATAGGTGTGTCGTAATGCTGTAATCAGTGAAGCCCCAAACAGAGTGCATAAAGGTGTGATACAGCAGGATGATGCTAGTAGATGCTAGCATATTACTGTGTTCATTTTCTTTCTTTGAAGGACTACATTTGCTTTAACCACTCCTGAGGAAACGCTATTATTTAGCTGCCCAAGCCCATCTGAAAAGGTATTTGCTACTGTAATTAGTTTCAGTACTCAGTTTAATTCAGCAGTCTTTCTTCATAGCAGTAAAGGTTTTTTGCTGTAAATGTACTGACTTTGCATGGCTCAGCATTTAGAGAACCCTAATCTCATGCATTCCATTTATGTACATCTAAAGAGGCTACGCTGCTGATGAGGATACTCAAAGATTGTCAACAAGAAGCACACGCTTAACTAAAGAGCTGTTGCTTAATGGGGGTGTCTAAGGCTTGTAGGCTAAATATTGAAACTGCTGTGGTAGATTGGATCGATTACTAATTTGTGTTTGAGAATTGCATTTGTTTTAGGTTTCAAGTTTCTTCATTTTTTCTATCATTGATATATAAATATCTTATGAGTCTTTTTAAAAAAAAAATATGTTCATGAAATATGAGGCAGCAACTGTATTTGCATTGCTTAAGTTGCATCATTTTAAATTATGCTTAGCTTACAAGCTTTAGCTCAGTTCATTTGTTCAGTGTTGGCTTCACCCAAAGGACCCAAATGGCTGCTTCATATGCTTATACTAAATTACTTGTCCTGAATTCTTTCTTCTGTTTTGTTTTAGGTTGTTTTCTTGGATTGTTTTTAGATATATTTATATATTGAACTTGTGTATTGTACAAGTATTGGGGTCAATATTGTTTCATCTTTCTCAAGGCAAGGAATCGACTCTGTTTGCTGTGAGCATGCGCATATTCCAGTGTCAAACTTGAGTGTTAATTCTTGCTTCCGGAAGAGTCAACCATTATGGAAATATTTTATTTTCATTCTTATACGTGTGTGTGAATTTTTTGCATGAATGCTTTTGTACTGTTGGGTATCGGATGAGAAGCACTACAAAATGAACTGGTTCGGTAGATTTCTATTAGATGTAATGCTTAACTAGTTTGTTTTCGACATGCTTTTGTTTACCATTCAACAGATGCACTGTATTGGACGTGCTCATGTGTAATCTCCAGCTCATGTTTTAACAATTCCCTGCTTTACAGTGCATGGGGTAATCACTTAGCTTCGATATTGTTACATGGTGTGCGACCTTCCCTCGCAGTTGACATCAATAGAAACCCCTGTTTGCGATCTTGCCAGTAAGGAATCTGTATACTACGAACTAACTATAACAGACAAGCGTGTCAAGTACAGTATAGTGCGCGACTTAGTATAAAAATTTGGAACCTTACCTTACTGCTTCTTCACTTTCCAAATCACTAGACGGAGTGGGTTTGTGCACTGAATCAGGCTATTCGCAATGTGCTGAGGGATGACAACACTGGCAGGGATAGCAGGGAGAAAATGCTCCTTAGAAGCTTCAGAAGAGGCTGTGGAGACAGTCGCTTGACTCCTCCAATGGCGCGTCATTCCACCTATGTTTTCACCAAGTCACTCCTGTATAAAGATGCTAAATACACAGGATCATGGCTCAAAGGGATGCTGCATGGACAGTAAGTTTCATGACACATTTCCTCTGTTTTTGCTTTAACATTTTGTTGCAAATTATCTGGTACAGCAATCACTTGTTGCTTGAGGTTGCAGGTGATGTGCAGACTTGTTGGTGGGACATTTAACAGTTTAACAGGGGGAGATGTATTTAAAAATCACCTTGATGTTGTTATTGCTCTCTAAACCCCAGTTGCTGTGGTTGTAAGTTTAACCTTTAGTGCACTGTGTGCATTCTATCACCTGTTTCGCACAAGTTAAGCACTGGTCTTGCAAGAGTTTGTGGCCTGCCTATGCCTGCAGAAGAGCAACTGTAGCAGGTTCACGGGAAATGTTCTCACCTGTTTGTGTTAAAAGTGTTAGAACAAGACGGGTAGTGTAGAATGTGCACTTGCACTATTTATCGTAGGCACTGCACATTGAGAACACTGTTAGGAATTTCTTAGAACTAATACAATCCCTTAAATAATAATATACCTTAATACCCCTAATAATATACTCTTAATAATAATAATCCTTAATAATACAGTCCCTTAAACTGCAGCAGTAGTTAGAATACAGGAATTATATGTGGAAGCATGACAATTTTTGCATGGTTGTGAAGCAAATCTTTCAAAATTAGTAATTTGGTTTGGAAGTTTGAGGCAATTCTACTAGTAAATTGATTTATAGAAGGCCTCTGCATTATGGTGTAAAAAGAAAGTCAATTCAGGTAGTTAATGGAACACAAAATGAATTTCCAGCCATTGCAGCCAAAGTGTGCAACGACATAGACACATTACTCTCACGCATAGTTTGAAGCATTGCTACTGATAGGTGGTTATGTAATAGCCTGCCTCTAACGTCTTTTCAGCGGGAAGCTGATCTGGCCTGATGGTCGCATGTACACAGGCAGGTTCAAGAACAACTTGCAGCATGGAGAAGGGGAATATGTTGCTCCAGGACCAAATGGCGATACAGTCTTCAAAGGAACATGGAAGACGGGGAAGCTTCATGGGCTTGGCAGTGCTAGGTAGTTTTCAGTGATTTGCCTTCAGCTTATTACAGCTTTGTACAGCTATTACAGCTAGCTTCTGCAGCTAACTTCACATTTCTAGTCTGTCAGCTGAGTAGTCCTAAATTTCAAAATTATGCTAGTTGCTCTCCTGGATTATTTGATATAAAACCTTTTTGCTTTTTTAGCGATATAGACTAGAGCATCGCGCTCGCCTGAATTCAAAAAGGTGGCTTAGCCTGTATATACCGGCATACCTTGACCATGCCAAACTGACTGCTTAGAGCCGTAGACTTTACCGCGACACTGGCAGTTTCCGTGTTCTTTGGGGCTCTTAGATTGTCGGTGCCCATATTTTTGGTCAACCTCAACTGCATTTTGCTGACTCTAAAAACTAGCCCATTCTGCACCTACTGTAATAAATTTTAATACTGTTTGCCAGACATGATTTCTGAATGTAGTCTACATAAGAAGAATTCACAAAATTACTAATCATAATAGATGATGCCCACTGCAGAGAACTTTCAGTCCAAGCTTAGATGAGGTCAGAACTCTCAGGTCAGGCAAGGCTCTCATTCAGACATCAGCCCTCCTCTTGCACAGCCCTAATATAAATTAACCAACTATGTATGAAAACAGTTATTTATTTCATTTATGCAGTATCATAGCATATGCAGTATATTCAGGTATCCCATAAACTGGCCAAAATCAAATGGCAAAATATGAAATGGAACATGTTTTGTATGTTCTTATTCCAAAAGCCCTGTTGAGTTAACGTTGGAAAAAGCAACCTTTTGCAGTGCAGTGCAAAGTATGGCGACATACTGTGCAATACATTTAGGAGAAAGTCATTCTATTATTGCCTGTAAGAGTAATTGCCACTTCAGCCATATCTTTATGTCTGTTTAGGTATCCAAATGGTGACACTTATGAAGGCTTTTTCAAAGATGGCATGAGAGATGGGCATGGTGTCCTAAAAGAAGGGAAGTATTTGTCAACATCCAGCATTTACATTGGCCAGTGGTGCCAGAATAAAAGACACGGTTATGGTGTGCTCGATAATGAAAGAGAAGGTAAGCCCCTCTGTTCTACACTTGCTCTCTTTTTTTTTGGAGGGTACCTATATTGCCTGTAGGTGTTAATATGAAGTTTTACAGGTGAAAAGTACATGGGCATGTGGCAAGACGACTTGCGACATGGCAATGGAATAATGGTCACTCTTGATGATATTTACTACGAGGGAAATTTCATCAATAACAACCTTTGTGTGAGTGTTGCTGTGGCTTGTTGTTTCTGGGGTATGCATGGGGTGTTTGTAGTACTGTGGGTAAGTGTGTGTATGTGTGTGCATGTGTGTGTGCTTTTTTTATATGAATACTTTTGGCATTCTAATTTGCACTTGCCTTCAGGGCTTTGGTACCATGATGTTCCAAGACAACACCATGTTCAAAGGAGAGCTAGGGACAGGAGGCACATTAAATGGAAAAGTATGCACATGACTACTCTTGGACCTATTAGCATCTCTTGTAGCATATTAATTTTGCAGATCTCATTGGAGATTACTTATGCTATGACTCATATGAGGAGTTAGTATTAGCAAGTTTTAATGAGTTCCTTTTATCTGATTTGATTGATGTGATTGTGTGTTTGACTGAGGGCCAGAATATGTCTGTGGCCGAGGTAGTTTCGCTCAAGTATCACAATGCTTTTTATGTTTTGGTGACAGTCTTGCTGTGCCAAAAACTGACACTTTATTTTTTCCTTCTTCATCCTCTTTCCTCACTCAGGGCACCCTGATGCTGTCAAATGGTGACATAATTCAGGGTGCATTCTATGGGATGTGGAGTGAAGGCATCCGTATTACTGGTGTTTATCAGAAGGCAGTGGAAGGTGATAATGGCAGTTCTGACATTGAGACAGCTCTTCACATTTCTGATAAGTGAGTTGTTCAGTGTTTGTATTGCTATGTTATGAATTAGTGCACATTAATTCGTTGTTGTCTCTGTACAGATTGTGTAATAAAATTGCGGTTAACTGCTCAAGGCAAGAGTTAAAGTGAACAGCTTTAAATAGTTACAAAGTTGGCACTTTTCCAGACATTTGCATCACAACATCGCAGCACATCAACACCATAACCCATCACCTCAACATCACAGCTCATCAACATTATAGTCCATCGTATAACGTCAACATCATGACACCTTATCGTCATGACCCATCACATCAAATCAAGACACCATGTGACATGAACAGAGTTTTCAGGCTCAGGATACTGAAAATGAAAATTTCACCACAGCACAGGAGCCGTTTACCTCACATTTTCCCATTGTAAAGTCATTTTTATATACAAAATCTAAATGACTACTAAAATCAAGGGAAGAAACAGGCAGGCTGCTATTCTGGCCAACTCGCTTAGTAACAGTAAGACGACACAAAGCTTCAACGCCCACTTACTCTAGTGCTTTGGTTAAAGGTTTGCATGCCTCAAATATAAAACCGCACATGACATTCGCGATAAGATATTTCTCTGCCTAACGTGACCATCACAAACAATAATATTCCATGTGCAGCTGAAATTTATTCCACAATACACCAAAGCGCATCATTGGACGTGATCATCACGTCATAGCTTATCTTGTATCAAGATCATAAACCACAACAAGGTGTTCCCTTCATTTCACATGTCATCTGTTAACAGTACAGCCATTCACATGGTGTCAGTCACAAATCACAGAAGAAATCACTAAACAAAATATCTAATGTCAGCCTCAGTGCATAATGTTCCGCCATTGAACATCACATTGCCATCATATATCATCGCCAGACGTCATTCCACATTACACCATCCTCACATCACATTGGTGGACATCATAAATGAGTTTACTGACCTATGGTCATGAATAAAGTGTGGAAAGAAACTGACAATGAAGACCAATTTTATATTTGGTTAATCCTCTTTATTCGAGACCTCTGTAAGTCGACAGTCTTTTCGCTGCCTGTCAAACTCTTTTTGAGATGTCACTTCGTTAGTATGGCTGTACGTATATGTATGTGCTGTTCTATCAGTTTATTAATTTGTTGCCTTATTTATGCTCAACTTTCCCCATAGCATCCATATGACTGTACCAGCATCAGAAAAGTGGAAAGATATTTTTGATCACTGCAAAGACATGCTCGGTATTCAAGGTGTGTCAGAAGCCCAGGACAACGAGCATGCTTGGGATGCAGTTGCGGTTGCCATAAATAACGAAAAGAAGAAAAATGCAAAGCACAGGTGGGCAGTAATTTACTTTCGGTCATGCTTCGTCAAACACAATTAAGATTCTATCATACCATATTTCGTCGTTCCTCGCCTTTCGGACAATAAATTTGTTGCAACTCGCTCGACCTTCCACACTTGGCACACTTATTGTATAAGCTTTGTATTTCAGTGCTTTTTAATAATTTTTTGTTATTCATTTTCAGGTCCAAGTGTTGTCTGGATGGCAGTCTTGACTACTTAGAACGAATTCCGCAAGCAAGTAAAAAGCATGATGTCCTGACTCTTGAAGAGTTCACAGAGATAAAGGACTACCTGGTCAAGGCCTTTGACTGTATACATCACCCTTTAGCGTATTTGCTTGAAGCACTCGTAGGTGTTTTCCGGTGAGTGAGTCAACATCTGTAGCATCTGTAAAATTTCAAACACACTCCTAGGCTTTGCAGCAGTGAAGCATTGTTAAAAACATGTTTGAAATCCCATGGGTAATTGCCACACACTTAGCACTTTCAATCGGTATACTGCTACCACAGTATTGACTGATGCTCCCAATGTACTGTTTTCTGTGACCATGATAAGCAGTTCAATGCACTTCGGCCTTCTGTACTGTTTTGTAGGCTGACATACTGCGGGATTGGAGTGCACCCGCGTCTTCTTGTGCATGCAGTTGCAGAAGTGAAGTCGTTCTGCAATCGCCTATATGAAATTGTTCGGTAAAGTCTGCATGCATTTCTGTTCTATTAATTACAGTTTACACATGATGCACTACAATGTACTGTTCTAACTACAATTCATCCCTTCAGGATACTATTCCCAGACCTACCTCCTGGGGATAAACCCCTCTTTCTCAGCTTGGATAGCAATGCAGACCCATCAGAAGATGACTTTGATATCAAAGGGTTGGTGCTTACCTGTTGCTTAATGACACTCAGATTTGTTAAAATTATGCAATAGTTTTAGAATGACCATAAATTTCAGGGAATGTGTGACACCAAATACTGTTGTCCAGCCTATTTTGCTTCCACGATTATATCCATCCTTGTCAACACTGTATGCTCTAAACAACGAGAAAGAAGACAAGCATTACTGGGAAAGGCTTATGAAGTGGAACAAGCAGTCTGATATTTCACTAATGACATTTCTAGGCGTCGACCAGTAAGTAACCTAGCCCGTCATAAATAGTAACAAGTGCTACGAATATTTGTGTGTGTTAGCTTTGACGATATTTTAATCTCTCTCATTTGTCGTCTAGGAAATTCATAAACTTGAAATTCCATGCTGGGATTTTCACCGCTGACAACCAGGTATATCACTGCAAGCAAAAAGTATACTTGTGTTACATTGTTTCTCTGCAGTTCCTTCTCAGGTGACATTTGTTAGCGCGTTCCTGTAGAAAAACAAACAAACATTTATGGAACACTTTAGCTCATGTCAGTTTGTTTGTTTGCTTAATTGTGTGAATTTGCAGTCGCCTGCACAACGTTGTAAGTATTTCCGGCAGGCATCAAAAATGTGTCTGCAATGTAGGAATTAAGAATTTGCCTGTGCTCTTTCTGTTTGAGCATCATGGTTGAGCTCCTCAGTATTATTAAAGTTAAGGTGTGGCTTACACACAAGGGCAAAAATAAGTGGCCTGACTGAACCTTGCATTCTTAAAACAGTGAACTGTTCAGTAGCAGAATACCTGAAGAGCATGAAGTATTTTATGTATGGTATAGCTTCTGAAAAAGTTATGTTGAAAACACTTTTGCCAAATCTACTTTCACAAACATGTTTTTACAGATTGGTTGATTCTTGTATCTTCAGTGTTTGCGAGCCTTAGCAACATAAAAATGAAAACACACAAAGTGTGGTTTGTAGGGCATTATTTTGTGTTTTTTACCTGAGTCACTCCTAGGTGTTGTCTGACATATCATGTGTAAAGGTACCAGTTAGAGAAGGTTTCATTGTGGTGTGTGTTTTCTGGGATGGATGTCTCACTTCGTTTTCTTTTATGCAGCGTCTCTCCACTGTGAAGGACGAATGTTTCAAACATGCTGTTGATGCTTTGCAACACATTAGGTAAGGGTTTGGGATGATCAAAAGAATAATTTTCTCATACCATTATGATATCCACTCTGACCTGTGTGTTGGCAAACTAGCATTCAGCACCCTCCACATTTCTTACAGCTTCCTACCCTGCTACCATATCTTTTCTAGAATGTGCTCAATATTAAGTCTACATTGTGATATTTTTGTTGTAAACAAACCTTACATTGGCTAGAGATATTCCAGGAGAATGGCCAGTGGGCAGTTACTACTAAACCTGTGCGGACTGCTTAGTACACTACTAAACAGTGTTCTTTCCATTGCATCTGCTTACTTTATATATTGACGTAAATGGCACCAAACTTTTGCTGCTTTTGTGTTTTCACTGTGCAAACAGATCTATGCCTACTGCATAAAGATATAAATAGTATGAAAAAAAAAAAAAAAAGTACTCAAAGAGCAAACTGTGGTGATTTCGAATGC
>JARGYV010045205.1:0-21260 GCA_029532675.1 Ornithodoros moubata | reverse complement strand
GACGAACACTTAAAAGTTATAACAAACAAAAGAAAAAGACAACGTACATGCTACCTGGAGAAGCACCAACCATGCCTTGAGCCTGTGCCCCGGGGACCATCCCCAGTCCTGGCCGTGTGGCCAGTTTCGCCTGTATCTGCGCTGTCAGCTCTGCTATGCGACCCTTACTATCTCCTCCAAATGCAGGAGTTGCTCCAACGCCGGTCAGACCCAATGGTCGTGCAACTGGTACTTGTGGTGCCACGTGCTAGTTGCAAGAACGGGTCATGCACAATGTCACAACATGGTTTGTTAACGAGGACAATGCAAAATAGAAAGAAGCATCAATACAAACCCCAAGAGCACGTTTCCTCTCTTCGATCATACGCTGAGCATTTGCCATCATTTCTTTTATCTGAAGTGAGAGAGACATAGCCAACGAGTGAACTCAAATTCAAGGGAAAGATGTACTGCAGACCAGATTTTACTTAATGATGTCATATGCATAGTTTCAGGGGTGGCATGGCCAGATATTAACTTGTGTTGAACATGATATGAGTTATCACTATTATGAGGGCCAGAGTTGAAATAAGCCTGACCACAACCAACCTACCGAACTAAACACGTTGTTCTTTATTCTTTTTACAAGTGACCTCTAATGCCCATGCAGGGCTTAGCATATGTGTGCACATCAAATTACTGTTTGAATATCTGGCTTGTCAGGAACAATAAGCATGTGGTTATTAATTCACCTGCATGGCTGTTAGCTGCCCAGGACTCGGCTGGCCCGGTTGTGGAATTGGTGCTTCCTCCGAAAAACGTGACTTACGAGCGTCCGACGATTCATTCTCGTCCTGCAATTGGTGTAAGGTGCATTTTGTAAACTGCACACAGAGACCACATTCTTAAACTCTCTTGTAAAAAAGAATACCTTACTTTTGCCTTCCGTTTCCTGCTCTTTACTTTCAGGTCTTCGATCGCTTCGAAGAGCTTGTCAGACAACTTGCTCGCCTTTGTGTCATCCAGTAGGGATGACAATTTGTCTGCAAGTCATTACAAGTTTTCAGTAAAATTGATTTCCAAGTGAGTACAGACAAGTCGGATAACCAGCTCTTCACCTGTGGTCTTTTTTCTGTCGTAGCCATTTGACAAACAGCTCACTGCAGCTGTAACCAACGTCGGCTCACTGAAACCGAGAAATTTCTCGACGGTCCTGTCGATCCATGGTCTCAGCTCCTCCACGTCTCGTTTAGATAATGCCATTTTCTGTAACGATAAACGGAATAGAAACCATGGGTATACTGTAGTTGGCCTGCAAAAACAGCATGTTGCACGCTGTGTAACAACTAGCGAATATGATAAGCAGTGACGAACAAATGTGCCCGGTTCTCTATTTAAGCGAAAAGAGTGGCACTAAACTACAGTCAGATGTTGTATTAAAATGTTTTATTTTTGAATTTATTTCCAGACTTTGTGTGATTCATCTTAAGCCGAATTTTCCGGCTGCACATGTAAGTACTTAACGTTCTTTGGAAGGCACAGGTAGTGCCGGATCTTTCCTGCTGCAAACGTTAAAACGTACTAACCTATTACGATTCATATACATAAGTATCGTTCCCTAATAAGCATCTCCAGCGACCGAATAAATAAATGACAAACGCACAACTTACGTCCAGTAACAGTAGTAATATCACAACAACCGTGATGCCGATAGCGATGGGAGTGGATTATGTGGAGAGAGGATAGGGCAGAGGCCATACCGTACCGGTCCCGCGACAGCTTAGAGAATTTCGTTTTAGAGCACCTCGCCGTCTCAATTGGTAGGACTGAAAGGCAGAATCGTTGTATGATAATGCTGATACACCTTTGAAATGCGATTGAGGCTTTTATTCTGGTGGTGGTGGTACCAGGTGTCTAGCCCATTAGGTGATAGGCAAGGATCGCGCTCAGTCCATCAATCGTGTTCAGTGTAACGTTTTCGTTCTGTTTCTTTACACTCCATCTTTCCATGGGACTTCAGTGGTACGCTTCTTCCGCCCTCCCCTTAAATCCGCTCGTGGTGCTGACCATATGCTCCATGAAGACCTCAAAATGCAGAGAGTATCGTCACGGTGAGTGCCTGGAATGCTGACCAACGAACATAGGGCTGCACGGGTGTCAATTTGTCAGGCGATGCTGACACGTGATGACGAAATGAATGGTGCTTTCATTTCTTTTATTGTCACGAGGGGTGAGATCAGTGCGAAGAAAATGATGGTGGCTATGTTTTTGGAAAGTGAAGGCGCCATCCAAATTCACTGCATTCCAAAAAGCACTACGGTGACGGCTCCATCCTATGAACTTGTTCTGAAGCCGAAGCTCCTTCCAGCATTGTGAGAGAAACGACCTGAGAATGCTGCACGCGTGTTTTTCATGAAGGTAATGCACCAGCTCATAGAGCACTCCTGACCATAGGTCGGCATTTTAGCTCGACTTCACTCAATTTCAACTTCACGGTACACCACACTGCGAGTCATCATTCAACTTCGACTTCACCGGACCTCACCATCATTGCTCATCATCCGACTTGAAACTCACAGCCGACTTCAAACTCATTCGATCTCACAAATGACTATACAACGCAGTTCTATGCATTACATATATGATACAATGTATGACTGTTGTGTTGAATTATGACCTTTCATGAGTATTTTCACTATCTCAGCGGAAAAGCCGCTCTTTTCAAGTACCGCCGTCCTACGTGTTGTAATGAGATGGTATATGGCTATTATGATCATGTATGACTTTCCATGACATTTTCACTCACTATGCTCGTGACCATAGGCCGGCATTTTCCAAGAAATTCATTCACATCACCATAATCTCCAATCAGAGTCCATCACATCACCAAAGCTCACAACACTTCAACTTCATCTTCCTTCAGACCACCTTCAACCTCAGTGCCAAATCCGTCACTCAATCTCATTACCCATCACATCGGTTCAACCTCATTGCCCTTCAGTCTCATTGCCCGTCACACCAGCTCAACCTCATTGCCCTTCACATCATTCAACATCACTGCTCATAACATCATTCAACCTCATTCAGCCTCATTGCCCATAACATCACTCCGCCTCATATCATCACCTCTGCATTATGGCTGTTATATATAATATATACGATATATTGAGGGCAGTGGACACGATGTTTATGATACCATATTACGCTGTTATTTTCCCTTGGGCTTGTGTGAGAAAAAGTAATGCACTTAGCGCCAACCGTCGAACAGAACGATATTTTCCAGTGTTTAAATTTGTTGAAAACTGAATGGGAGGAGCACACTGATACAAGATAAGACGGTCCCAGTATGCTCCTCTCATAAGGTTTTCAACAAATGCAAGAACTGGAAACTATTATTCTGTTCGACGGTTGGCACGAAGTGCACTAGTCTTTCTTCACGCAATCCGAAGGGAAAATAACAGTAAAGGTGTGCGCAATTAGTTTTGGTTCACAGGTACGCGTTTGCGAGCGCGTTTTATTTATTTATTTGTTTGTTTCGTGAGCACTTTTAGTCTTGCCCTTCTGGTTGTGATCGAAGCTGCATAGTTGTGCATGATGGTTTATGTATCCTGCAGGGCTCGTACATTCTTGTTGGAGGGGATGTGGAAGGAGTCTTCGCGTCTTTTAACAAGGCTGTTTTGCTGGCGCTGGCCCGTCGCTATGTCGTGAAGCATAGATACTAGGGGAGGGTGACTACTGTTGGGGTGGGGAGTGGTGACTTGGTCGCTCGCCCTCGTCGTAATGCACAGCACGAGGGATCGGTGATGGGAGGGGGAGGACAACTGTTCGTGCCGGTATTTCTTCCGCTTTGATGCCGGGGTTACGGAATATTACTTGGATTATTTTCCGCTGCTGGTAAGACACTAATGATGTAATGTCGAGGTATTGTGAACTTCCGCAGGCGTTTGCGTCACGATGGCTTTGAATCTATCTGTGAATTTTGCTGGTTAATTGCAACGTCGCAGTAAGACTGCCGGGTAATCTGAACGAAGTCTACGCTCTCCTAGCCAGTGTGCTCCCCTGGCGCTGGTTCCAACTTACAGTCTTATAGAGGGAAGCATAGATACTAAGGCGGGGGCCACTAGCGCTTGCTGGGTCGCTCGATTACATAAGTATTTTATAGCGATTGATCCGCATACCTAAATGAAGGAGCACTAAAATACGTTTCATTGGCAGCTTAAGTGCGGGCGGTCTTAGACTGAAATACTGACTGCCTCTCCTTGAGGGTCTTCCATTTAGAGTGAATCGCGAAAACAAAGAAGAAATATATGAAATGGTGCACATTGCGTCCAAGAACCGTTTTGTCACTGTTCTACACTAGCTAATACGATATGCATATTTAACCAGCCACCGCTAATAGAAACCTATTGCTCAGCTAAACATCGAAACACTGCTTCCCCTGCGCTCATGCGAGTACAACTGGCAAGGAAGGAGACGGGACGAGAAGGAAGAGGACATTTGGCTAATGGCCATGGAAGATGAGGAAGAAGATGAAGAAGGAGAAAGAAAGAGAGGAAACGTTCCTCTGAACAGGAAGGCAGAATAAAAAGAGGAAGAAGAAATTTAGTAACCATTGACAAGGCGAATGGAGACTGCAATGGAAATGAAAGAGGACCAGCCGGACAAGGAGACGGTAGAGACAACCTCAGTGGTACCATACGATGTCACCGCTGTGCTAGAGACTGTCAACTTCAAACTTTATCACAATCCCGAAACTGGAATGAAGGAAACCAAAGCGCACGACTTGCTCTGCTGCGTGTTTAAGAACATGGGCTTCCAAGTTCAGGAACGCTATATGTTCCCGACAGGATTTCGTGCAGAATTCGCGATTAGGGAAGGTACGTGTAATAATATTTTAAAATTAGGCGAAAGTACGTACAGAGAGGAACTGACAGTTTGCTTCCATTCCACCACTTCCATTCATTACCTAGTTTGTGCTGTTTCAATGCTGATTATTCGCAGTTGTTCCTACATGTATCATACGTTCAGCGAGCGGAATAATTAGAGTCTCCATTATCGTGTCTGCTAACAAGAGAACTTTCTTTCTTGCAGGCGGACCCCGCATTTGTATCTTGTGTGAGTACGACGCACTGCCTGGAATAGGCCATGCTTGCGGTCACAACCTAGTGGCTACTGGAGCTGTGTGTGCCGCCTCTCTTTTAACCAAGGAAATCAACGTACGAGCACCTATCAGACACCACGCGTTCATGCTGAATTTTGTGGGGGATTTCCGTGACACTCCTTAGATCTGCTCCTGACAACGGCTTGGGAAAATTAAACCACTAAATGATTCGTTACGAAGCCAGTGCTGGTTTCCATTTGTGGGAGAAGCGCTTAGTCTTGCGCATTCGTCCCTCACGAACTGTTATTGCGTTCAAGGATCGAGGTCTTGCGGGGAAGGTGATCGTCCTTGGCACTCCAGGAAAAGACAACCATTCGACCAAAGCTATCCTCATTCATAAGGGAGCATTTGAACACGTCGATGTGGCGATGGGGCTTCATCCTGGATTTAAGGGCGCGCTCAATCCAAAAACTCGATGCTCACTGAGGGTAAGTTAAACATTGAAATGCATAATACATTTGACTTAAAGAATTTCCAAGAGGCTTTTTCTGCCCTTCAGTCACAGACACCATGCTTTGAACGATGTCTTAGACGTTCTTAAAAAACAACTACTTCAGTAAAGACATCCGCTGTAGTGTCGCTTAGTGCCATTTAGGAATTCTGTCCGAAAGAACTCACACTTTTCCCCACAGGAAACTCAGTCGAAGAGACACTTAAAGGAAAACGCGCAACGACTTCCAGCTTTTAATTCTCACTGCATTTTTCGCGGCGCAGACTGTCCGACAGGCTTGAAATTGGTTCACAGGATCTCTCTGATTACCAGTATTTAGTATGAATAGCTAGTGATTCTCTTCTTTTTTCTTTTTTCATGAAGTGCTGACAATAAGGAAGAGTCGCTTAACTATTCATTTCTCACTCGTGAAGTTAATGTAATCTCATTTAGCATAGTGCTGAAAACGTGCGTGTCACAGAAGTGGTTCAGTAATGATGTTGTGGTAGCCTTTTGTCTTAGAGCAAGGCTACTCGATGGTTCTATATATCTCTCTTAGAAGGGTGAAATTGTTTTACGAGATAGCGTTCGTGACCTCCTGACTACTGCGCTGCATCAACTGCATGTGCAAACTGCATGTGTACTGCTACGTTTATGTACAGGGCTTTCCAAGATAAAGTTCCAGGCTTATCTTCAGGTCCGTATTGACAAAAAATAAAAATAACTGCTTGTGTAATAATTTACGCGTTAAAAGATGGCCCAAACAAATAAATTTCATATAGACATATAGTAAAAACGTGCCATGTAAAACTTAAGTTACCGTGATAGTTCCACAAAAGTGGCAGCATACGATTTTGCTTCCTGCTACGTCTGCTGGTTCTGTTGCAGGCCACACATCGCCGATCCCTGTGTCAGCGTTGTTATTTTGTGCGTTCCTACGTTTATTGTCTCATAAAGCTTGCAAGCGTTAGCTTTGTTCGGCGAAAGTTCCAGGCGTCGTACGATCGCGCATCACCGACGCACAGGACAGGACTCTAATGGGCGGCCCGCTTTTATGTGGAGAGAACGGCTGAAAGCAAGGAACAAGACTGCTCAAGAACGACATGAAGTACCCAACTTTCCAATACCGTTCTTGGAGAGTTTCAGTGCCCAGAGATGCTTCCAGGGCTACACGTCTGTTCGATATTTCCGCAACGGAAGTCCACCGCATCATCAAGGAGAACACCCCTTTAGTCTTTCAAGCTATAGGTCGTCCACGCGTTAAGGGAGTACGACTACGAGCGGCGCGTGGGGTTCTGTACGGAGGAAATGCAGCGGATCTCTGATGTCTGATAATCTGGCTCACACCGAGTTTGGTTCTTCACCGACGAGGCGAATTTTCGCCTCTAAAGTCGTGTCAACAAGCACAAGTGCTGGTGCTGGCCCGCTGCAAATCCCGCATTAACATGAAAAAGACACCTGCAGTATCCAAAGGTTATTATGTGGGATGGTCTTTGGAAACAGAGGGTCGTTCGGCCGTTCTTCTTCCCAAGCAACGTGGCAGGCTAAAGATACATCGACATGCTGCAGCATGGCTTCCTGCGGAAGCTGGAGTCGCTACACATGCAGACAGAACTGGCCTCAGAAGTTCGCCAGTGGATGAACGCAGCCTTTCCTATGTGTCGGACGGGGAGATGATCATTACACATACGATGGCCGGCTCGCTCTCCCGACCTCGCGCCGTGTGACATTTTCTTCTGGGGCTACGTAAAGCAGCCTGTATACCAAGGCGCTATGGGTCGGCGAGCTCAAGATTTAAATAGCCTTCCTGTCGATATACGACGGCATGCTGGAACGAGTTCTTAGCGAGTACAAGCGTCGGCTGACCTTGTGCATCGACATCCGCGGAGACCATGTCGAGGTCAAAGCAGAGTCGTAGAGGTGTCTCGTACTATTGCTTCGGTTGCAAAAACATTGCGGCTCGAAACCAAAAGGAGCAAAAATTATCTCCAAATTTTTTCCGCCGAGGCGGCAATGCTTTCAGTTTCGGCACCGTCTGCAGCATCGCGACTGATGGTGTCACTGCCAGACCACCATAAGCCATTGAATTTGCTAATACGTCGCAGGTTATTCAATTTTCGTGGTTTATTGGCAATGAAATAGAACAAATGCTAGCGTCTACGTAATTTTTTTTTTCTGTCTCGGCCATCGTTTAACGAGTGAATTGTTACACAAGCAGCTTTTTCTTTCTGTTCAACGCAGGTCTCAACACAAACCTGGAGCTTTATCTTGGGTAGTGCACTGCACATGTGTCTGAAAATATGTGGCGATCTATACTTTTTGAATATGGTGTGCAGGTTAAAATCCGGTTCCGAGGTACACGTATGCTGCCTTCGTCAGGTCTCCCACGCATCCATAACGCCATGGATGCAGCAGTGCTCGTATACATGAAGCTCACTCTTTTCAGGCAGATCATGCCTCGCAGCTGGAGGATAAATGGTACTGCACGTTTCATTAATCTCCGTGTTTCCGTGGTATATTTCATGATACTTGCACAGAACACCCCTAGGGGTTATCAACAAGGCTGGACAGTACTGCTGCGAAGTGCCAAGGTCTACAGAGTCTGAATATGTCTTGGAAGCACCCAAATATAAGCATTTAATGGTGCTTCGGACGACTTTAGAAAACTGCATCCTGGCTGTTTCCAAAGAGTCGGGCTGCATGGTAGAAGCAAAGTTTTTTGCACCTACGCATAACTTCGTGTCCAACATTCCAATGGCGGACATATTCAGGTCACACCTCGCCGGGAGTCTCAGTAGTATGTACACAACTTTTTTAGCTGCTTAGTCTATCAATTTCTTCGGATGTTACGTTTTACCTTATTCTACTCGCGATGAGATGTAGAAGGCTGCGTTAACTTTTTTTTTTTTATGACAAGGAGTTTTGATGCGAGAACTGGACATTCTACAATAACACGCAACATGCTCATATTAAATGTAAAGAGTTCGTGGACACCGAGCTTTTGGTGAATTTCTTGTTCACGCCGGCACGTTGGGAAGTGTCTGAGTATGAAAGCCAGATACAGAAACTTGTGGAAAATCAGCAGCGCGTATACTGGAACCAGTCCTTTCCGAACAGCACGACTGTCAAAATCGTTACCGAGAACACTTTTTTGCCGTCGACAGCGTGCCGGCAACGATATGGTCATAGTCATCCGCTGTCAAAATGTAGTAATTAGGTACACACCTCTCGTTTCTGTTGCCTACTTTACAGACTTATTTTTATGCATATCAATGTCCGTACTATGTTCTTGCAGTAGATCTATTTGAAGCGTCCACTGTAGAAAAACCATCATCGCCGACGGACTGGGGCAACGTGTCGCAGGTTCTACCATGCATCTGCCCTTACTACCGAATCTGGAGTCATGGCCCGAAACATACAAGACAATTCACCACCGCTGCTGGCTCAAAAGAATCCGAAGCGGCCACTATTCAGGTGGCAACTGCGCTTGCTAACACAGCACTGCAAATTCTCCAGACACATTCGTTGCTGAAGAAAATTAGAAATGAGTTTGAAATGCAACCGAAGCATGCATAGTGTTATCAGGCTTTGGAATTGAAGTGCATGTCGGTAACAAATAAAATGTAGAAACATGAATCAATCGACCGTTCCCCCATAAAGAGCGGAGCCTTTGACAACACATCGTTGTCGTCAAGCACAGCTGTGTCTGAAGGCTGTGAACACGCCTCGAGTTGATGTTCAGGTCATCGGCACTGATCGCCTTGCTAAGGGAAACGAGGAGGATGGGATCAACTCAGGCAACAAACTTTACTGGTACTTGACCTAGAGCATTACATGGCCTGAATTTTGTGGCCAAGACTCGATGGTGCTTAAGCTAAGCCCTGCCCAGGTTTGACCATGCTGATCCTGAACGCGACAGTAAATTGGTTCTGGAGGCCCTGCCAAGCACCTTGGCTCAGCTTGCTCTTGCGAAACAACGCCGCCCGTTGCACTGCTCTTCCTTGAACCCTTGAGCATCAACCACCGACGAACGACTACTCAGCGAATGAGAGTGCACCAGTCAGCTGACGTCATGATGCCGTTTAGTGGCCAGTGGTTGATTCGGAAAAGGAAGGCGCCCGCTGCGGCAGCAGCTTTGTGAATCGAATTGGGCTCTACTAGAGCTCAGCTCATTTAGGATAAGCATGTTTAAGGCCTGTATTTTATGCACTGTTCAACAAATTATCTCGTTTTTTGATGACAAAAAGGTCCTTGAAATTCTCTTTTAGCGCGTATAGTTAGGTGAAGTAAGTTCCCTGTTTAGCCCAACTGATATTGTAAAGCTGTGCCCCATTTATTGGGCACAAAACAAAGTGGGTGAAAGTGAGCACGGATACGATTTAAGGTAAAGAAAACTAATAAATAGCAGAAAACATAAATGCGTAGTTCAGTTCTTCTTTTTTTTTTTTCTGCCCTTGCTTCTGCCCTCTTCTTTCTGGCCATTAGCCAGGACGGCGTTTGGCCACGACTTGGTATGAGTATGGGGGAGCTAGAATATGGAGTAGTACAGAGCGGCTTCGATATCTTTACCACAGTGCCTAGGCTTTGGACTGAGCTTAATCAAGGTTCTTTTGTAGTTATTAGTTCCCATTCAACCTAAATCGCTACCGGAAGTCACGTATAAATATAGGTGCCTATAAACCTAACAGCGAAGAAGATGACGATAAGCAACTGTTCTATATCGTGCCGGTTCTGCACGTCCGGCTCTTATCCTTGGAACCATTGAGGCATCAGACAGTAATGCAACGGCCTGGCGTTCGTGCCACCTTTTTACCTGATGTGGAATTGGTGTTCGAGAAAGAGCGGCCACTACTGCGAGGAATTTCTGATGACATGTGGAGCCGACCTGAGCTACCCCACGAAGAAGTCTTTGCCCACCAACTTTTGACGGACACGCTCAGAGAGAGAGATTTCTTCGTCATGCCAAGCTATATCCTGCCCACGGCCTTCATAGCCGAACATTGTATCACTGAAGGTAATCGGTACCACATACAAGGAATGTCACATTTTACCCATAGACGACCATGTCCGCAAGTCCAGGACTGTTGTCCGACTGCAACTCGCGACACGTTACAATGATTTGCTGTTTATGTCAAGAGGGCTACCCCCGGTTCAGTACAAGCGTACCGAAAAGCAGTGACCACTATAAACATGGTAACATCTGTAGCTCGGAGTATATTGCAATATAGTAGTAGTGTATGAATGATGAATTTCAACATAGCGATGGCTTTAAGCTTGTAAAGCAGTAAGCATTTCCTTGTGTTCGTAGAAGCTGTTGCCTGCGCACACAACACCGAAAGACTCCACCGCGGCGTTCAAGTGCGGTTGAACTGTGCAAGGCTGCACGTATAACGGATAAGTTTGAGCCTGATAAACGAATGAGTTTTGCTTGCCATCAAATTAATTGTAGTATCAGAACATTTTTTCAGAAACTCCGCTCTGTAAGCTGTCGATTTGGGTACATATGAGAATCGAGTGGAATAGTTTGTTTCACATTGAGCTTGATGCTTTGTGGATATAACGTTCACCGCTGTTTCTGATAAATTGGTAATAAATTAGTGATAAAAAGAGGAGAGACTACTTCCTTAAAAACACATTAAAAGTCTTCCATTTTTGTTACAGAAGGAGGACCGACGGTGTGCATCATTTGCGAATACGACGCGATGGAAAACATTGGTCACTGTTGCGGTCATAATTTAGTGGCCACTGCAGGAATTGCTGCAGCCATTGCCGTGCAAGAGATCGCTAAGGTATGAGCATACCAGTCACACATAGATGTCTAACACGCATCTAATGAGTCAATGACAGGCCGTCCTTCTCAGACTTCAGATCGAAGTTTTCATTATAGTGCGCATAAGAAAAAAGTGAAAGGATGGCCTTATGCGATGATTTCCATGGGTCATGGGAGATCCCTTCTGCAGTATATGAGAGGAGAGTAACCGCCAATGGAACCTGGTGGAGGCTAAAGCAGCTTCGGAGACGTGGGGCACCTTGAGCACGTCGTTCCTGCTGTAATGGCTGTAACATTATGGTCTCCACCAGTATAGAATGATTAGTTTCATTCGGCCGCACATTGTGAAGGGTAGTGATGTGTCTTGTCAGGGACGGACTGAAGATGCAGAAGATGCGTTCTTTCTGAGATGCGTTTCGGGCCTCTTTCGGAATGCCCCTTCGGAATATAATGAAATTATAGTTTTCGTTACGATTATGTTTCTGACAAGGTGATATGTCTGAACTGATAAAATAATTATTCTGGAGGTGGTGAGGGTAGCTATTTCATTACCATGTGAACTGTAGCCGGAGTGTCCTGTGTTGGGAAACTTAAGCAACTTAGTTGTATTTGTTGGCTGGCATTACCAATAAGTCATTATGGTCTCGCAGAAGGACACAAGTTTAACTGGAAAGCTCCGCGTCTTGGGAACGCCAGCTGAAAATAGTGGTCTTGGCAAAATCAAGCTTTTGGAGAAGAACGCGTTCCAGGGAGTGGATGTGGCTCTGGCAGTGCACCCTGCTTCCAGAGGTGCTCTCAAGTACACCTCACCGTGCTCCTGTCTCGTACGTAATGCCATATATGGTTGTTTTTCTGTAAGCAGTAGAGAGTGCACATTTCTCTTTTTCGGTTCGAAAGAAGATCCGGGCATAGAGATTTCGTCTGTAGCATCATTACGGGCAATGGAAATCACACGCATAATTGGTAACAATGGCTCCTATACCCCACGTCTGGCGGGTGTTTAAGAAATTTCTAAGACAGAAAAACAGCGAAATTTTTACACTGTTCGCCGTATTACGGGGAGCGATATAAAATTTCGATTGTGGCTTCCGTCTTTGTAGCTCCGATATCCTGAGATCGTGATCATCGAAGTGATGCTATGACAGCTGGTGTCATCAAGCAAACATGAAATGGTCATGGACTGCAACCATAATATCAGACAAGCCACTTTTGCCCATTCTCGTTCCTCCACTCAACGCCACTTTGTCTATTTATTTATTTACTGATGCCATCAAGGTCAGAAACGGTGATTTCTGATGCACTGTGAAAATGCGCAGAATTTAGTGCGTGGAGAACAACGATTGTGGGAGGTAGTTCCAATTCATAGATGTGTTTGGCAAGGATGAGTTAAGAACTGAGTCGCTAGGATAAGGGGGAGCCGAACCTTGTGGATGTGATTAATTCTTGACCAGATCTAAGTTGGGGATTTTATGAGACGTTCATTTAGTTTCCTGTTATGGAAGTACATAGAACAGAAGAGACAGAGACGGCTTTGTTCCGGCGTACTTTTTGGGGTTCTTGAGCTAGTAACTATTTCCTTTGCTGTCACGCTGTTAGTACGGTTATAATTTGTCAAGAAGAACTTAGCCGAGTGGTTCTGTGCGCTCTCTAAGAGATCGGTGACATTAATGTGGCTGGTATCTTAAACAGTACATATGTACTCCAGTTAAGGGCGTATCAGTGGTCTGTAAAGTTACAGTTAAGGCACTTTATCAAAAGCTTTAACGAAGTCTCGAAATATTTAGCCTGCGTGGAAACCTACCAAACAAACCAGGAAACAAACGTGGAACCTACGTGGAAACAAACCAGGGTTAGCGTGACTAATTTGTGTGGCACAAGATAAACGTTTTTGTAAACCATTTAAGAATGGTGTAAAGAATGATTGGAATTCCAGGCCTTCTATTAAGTTAGTGAATATACGTTGAAGTATCTTGCATGGTTACCGAGGTGGTTCGGTAGTTAGAAGGTATGAACTTGTCGCCCGATTTATGAATCGAGCTACCTTTGACACATTCGTACAACGTTAGCATTGGCATGAATTTGTCATCTTTTATGAATGACGACCTAACGTGACCACATTGAGCGTCATATACGTGATCCATAGCTCGATACACTCAGAGCATATACGTTAACCGATGATAGATTTTCGAGCGTGCAAACACCACTTCACGTTGAACATCCCTGAAGTGAATGGTGATTGTCCTGTAGCTAACCTGAACACACAAAGTGCACTGTAAAGTGCGTTCTGCGGAAGAAAGTTTGGATGGTATGCACAGCTAACGTCGTTCGGCGCAGACTCGAATCACATACCATGGCCGTGAAAGCTCATTGTTGTGCCCCTGGGAAGGAAACAACGCCATGGACGCTGCCGTTAATGCCTACTACAATCTGGCCTTTGTCAAGCGCCAATTACCGCTGGCTTGGGACATTTCTGGTAAGCAAGTCCTCCGCAAAACATAGCGCCGCCTACGCTGCATGGTATAGCGTTACCTATAATTGTAATAGTATTTAGTCTTTCTGTGCAAGATAATAAAGAAACTCTGTGCATTCCACTTGCGATGCAAAGTCCATTAATGCTAGCTTATAAGTCGGATACAGTTTGAATACCTTCCAATTTGGTTCGGAGAGTATTTTTTATTTTTTTTTTCTTCCATCCAGCCTATTCACGGAGACCCATTTAGTATTTTCGCTTTTTTAGTTAGTTCCGCATTCGTAAGCTTTTGCTTTATGAATCTCTACGTGCCTATCAGTTACATGTTGCGAGCAAATGTTAGTGATCATGTATGTTTTCCTAGATGTTTATATTTTGTATTTGATGGTGCACTTGAAGGTAGCCGGCTACACATCATTTTGAACTCATCAGATGAGTCACCCCTCCAAAATGGCATACAGTGTAGATATGGCTGATGGTGTGTAGCAGCCTAACGCCAGCTAGGAACTGGTGAAACTGATTTTAGGGGCAGATATGGCAAGATATGACAGATATGGCAGATATGGCTTTGCACAGTGTCATTTTTACTCCGGAAGCTTGTTCTTTATTGGTATCTTCAGATAGGCTGCTGACGTTTAGTCATTAATTGCCCTTGTCTTTGACAAAGTTGAAGTTCAGGAATACAGACTCAGGCTGCTGTAAGTCGACGGTCAAAAACAAGCAAAGCTGCTGCTTATTGCTTAAGGCATTTTCATGTACCGATTCTTTTTGACGTAGTCTCAGATGTTAACTGAAGTGAAGGGCGATTACGCGGCGTGGATGGATGGCACGCGCTCGACAGTCAACGAGCTCGATCTGTCCTTCGGTGTAACTGTTTTACTGGATGCTTGAACCAGTTTGCTTGCCACATGCTCAGACACGATTAAACCAAGCAGAACCCTTTAAAGCTTCATTTGAGAATGACGACAAACATGAATATGATTACCAGCAAGAATAACAATAGCAATAAAAAAAATATTGATGGAAGTTTACACTGTCCGGGATAAGAACAACATCCCCTGTAAGTGAAGTCACTCTCATCGCTGTCTGATGCATATGAACATGCGTATGCACACTGACTCGCCCCTATGCTTGCCTAATTTCAAAATTCATAACGGCCACTCAATACGCGGCTCTTGTAATGAACGCACCTGCCAGCACCTCAAAGGCGTTTTTAAGAGCCGAAAGCCCTTGCATGCGCGCGCAGGCAGTTGAGTTAGTTCTCTTCTTTCTCTCACACTAGCCGTGTTACTGACCGAGGGAAATGAGACACCGTTTCTGCTTCCTGACACGTGCAAGTTGGAGCTCTTGTGCCGGACCCCAACCCCGGATGATTTGCTGGAACTGCAGAGGCAGCTGCGAAACTGTTTTCTGGCGCCGTGTCATGCAACTGGATGCATGGTGTCTTTCGACTATACACTACCGTACATTGACTTTATCGCCAATGACGTACTTGCCGATGTCTATGAGCGTCACGCGAGCAACATTGGCTGTCTTGGTAAGTACTCAAGGTTATTCTCTTTGCACGCCCATATTGCACTACCGCGGATAGCATGGAGGAAAGGAACTGTGAGGAGATGCAGTGCCTTTCCCGGTACGAGCGAGTGTGCGGTTGCTCGCATAGGATTGTGCGGGTGCTCGCATAGGATTGTGGTCAGTTGTACGCGCACGTCATCAGTAAACGACACGAGGACGTCACTAACAAGTGTGAATCGCGTGATTGGATAACTAGAAGGGCGCGGTATTCATTGGCGTCACAAGTGAAAAAGAAAGGGGCAAAAGTTGGGTGAATTCAAAAGAAGGGGAAAACGTTATTCCACACCACGCAGGGGCTCGATCACAACGACCTTGGCGAAAACTCGCGTTCGCCAGCACTGGATTTTGGAGGCACCCGCGTAGTTTCAGCGGAAGTCTTGAATCAGCCTCACCGAGACTGATGCAACACCAGTGTGACACATTGAAGACAGCGGATGGGTTACTCTATGTCAATGACACACGCCTCGTGGTGTCACACATTGACACAAAAAGGCCGAGTGCTTTTCACAGCGGTAATACATTTTACAGCCGAATCCAATACAGAATCACCATAATAACGACAAACAGTCTAACAATTAACGACAGATACAACGGTTGACAAGGGAAGTCAGTGGGCGCATGTGGTAGCGTATTAGATGGAAATCTTAGCTGATGATGGGTGGATGGTGCGCCATTTTGTCCGAAATACCGCCTTTCAAAACTTGATCATGTTGCAATCCAAATATAACAACGTAAAACAACAACAACACAGTATACGTTAAATAAAGTGCGATCTTCATTCTTAAGAGGAGATATACTATCAGGGAAGGCAATAGATAGGATGTCTAATATAATTCATCACCGCACGAGAAACATTGGGCCTCTTTTTACTGCTTGAGCATCCCTACGACTACGTGAAATGTAATTTTGACGGTTACGTTAAAGTAGCAGTTAAAATCAATCGGCCACTACCTGTTGACCTTCAGGGAAGAAATCAGACTTGAAGGAGTAGCGCAAGGACCAAACTTATTTTTATGTCGACATTAACGGTCGCCTCCTATCTTTGCAGTGCTGTAAACACCACCTTTACAGTCACAATAAATGGTTGGTGCTTACGAAGCCTGAAATTGGTTATGTTATACGATAAATAATTCACTGGTTTCTGTTTGATATTTCCCATTTGTGGGCAGTTATTTAATTGCTCGCGTACAAAGATGTCGACCTCTTTTGTTAGTACACTGACACCGTAAGAACTACGAATATGTGGTGCCGTGCCAGTCCAGATGATGTCGCTTTATGTCGCCATTTCCTCATACGTTTTGTCATCCACGCTTCGTTGTCATCGTCATCAGGAAACTATATACATAGGGCGGTGCCCTATAAACGCCGAGCATGCCACAGTAACTACTTCCCCGAACGGGGTATACACAGTTATCGAGCTGCAAGTCTCTGAAGGAAATTCGTGTCTCCTGAATTTCCTATCGCTGACTGAGCTTTTTCTTTCGGATTTTCTCTTTACCATTAAAGCCACTACATTACACTGTCCAGGACTGGTGAGACCTTCTGGTTGAGACGTTGCGCATTTCTTGGGGAGACGTACGATACATCGGTCGCACTACTGCATGAAGTGTACGACATAAATGTTGCCTCACGCGCCGGCCCCAGTGGTTCTAAAGCTTAAATACTCCAAGCCAAGCTGGTACCTGTGATAATCTGCACCCTGCTCATAATATTTGTATGAATGCGATGTGACACTGTACACGCTTGCTGCAATAAATGCTCTATAAAAGACTGAATGGGGCCCAGCAATAACGATAGCGGCGGTGACGAGTTGGGCACGAGTATAGGGCGGAGAGCGTTAAGACAGGGGAAAAGATTTCTCCCTAGATAATTTTTTTCAAGGAACCGCGCTGGCATACGCTTGTAACAGCACTAAGAATAGTTGCGTTCCCCATGTCGACCTCGTTTTCTTCCAAAACAATCTACCATCGAAATAACTCCTTTTCTACTTTATGTAAAATACGGTTAATAGCACTTATCCTCATTAAAGCCCTTTACTTTGCCGCTAGTTTTGGTCTTCGCTTCAGACACACTATGCCCTGCGAACAGGTCGCCTCCAAGGCCCGTACTCGGCTGGGACAGAGGCCAATTGCTCCCAGCTAGCAACCGGAATGGGCAACGTGTCTCACGCAATCCCAACTCTATGCCCACTGTTCGCTCTTGATGTGAATCCAGTAGGGCAATTCAACACAGAGGAGTTCACCAATGCCGCATGCACAAACGAAGCTTTCGAAAGGACTATGGATGCCGCAAAGTGCTTGGCTCTCACTGCTCTTGAACTTTTCTCCAGCAACGAACTCGTTACGAAGGTCAGGTTATTAGTTGATGCGATATCATGTTATTCCGGATAATGATTTTCAACTGTGCAGGTGAAGACTTGTTTCAAGGAACAGAAGACAACTCGAAGCTGCTTGGGAAGCACCATTGTTAGTGACATTTCCGAATCGGACTCGAGACGCTGAGTTTTGGCAGCATCGATTGTTATATGAAAGCACAGCTAACCTCTCACGATGAAACAATGAAACTTTCGTTCCTGACATAAGACGTTTTATAAAGAATGCATATGATACTAAAACATCAAGCTCGCTCATGAAATCTTTATCTTTCTTTCCTCGTTGCACACGTAAGGTTACATCAGCAGCTTGCTTAAAAGGGCTGTCCTACATGTATATGGAAGTATACTCTTTTTCTAGCTGTCATATCCAGCTCAATGTGCTCGGGGATATTAAAGGCTACATCGTACACGGGCAGGATCTCAAACTAAAGCTCTCTTTGAAGGTGTGTCTGACAGGAGGTGTTTTCCGAACCTATAGTCTAAGTGCTGTCTCTGAAACATCACTCTTCGGCAAACATTGGCTCGTGTGCCATTAGAAGGGTGCTTCTGTGTTCGTTTCTTTGGGACCATTTTCTCTTTCCTCTTGTTACTGTTTCTTCTTTCCGTGCGATGTTTCAGTCGACAGTCGACATGGCGTTCCGCCACTTCATAGCAGCCGCCGCTGCCAAGTACAAGCTCCGTTAATGCATCCATCAAATACTTGGGTCGTTTTTGTGCACAGCGGAGGCGCTTGTGCGGTTAAAGTGCGTAAATCGAAACACGTGTATTGTGTCAAGGAAGGAAGTACACAGTGCTTGCAGAGAGTGCTACAAACAGATGATTGAGAGATGCCTTGAATAAGTCGCAACTGTTCATGTCCCAGCTGTAACATGCATGAGACGTTTTGTTGCACTGGAAATATGCGACAAGTGTAGTTTTCACTGTGTACGCGCTACCTATCACTCGTTTCTGCTCGAATTGAAAGACTATTTCTAGCGTGTAGAATGGCGTAAAAAGCTAGCATGTAAAAGGGCGTGCCCTACCTGAGGACATATCTAACGAAGCTCTAATAAGCGTTTCAAGCCTCTGTGTCCAACACTATTGCGGAATGGGATGGCCTGTACCTTCTTAGTGCCATTCCGAGAACTGGTGATGGTCTCGACGTTGACTGCTCGCCGTAGTCGGCATCGCTTAGGGCGGGCAACGTCACGACTTATGCAGGTGCGGGGGAGAGGGGCACATACGCACTAGACCGACTTCGCAGGAAACTGTACCGGCATACGTCTTAAGTCGTCAGGAGAAAACCCAGGGACCTTACTGCACAGCCGACCGTAGGATCCGATCCCACGATCTCCCAGTCTCTCTGGAACGCGCCCGGCAGCTGCACAGGGGGCCAGCGTTTAGCCCACTCGGCCATTCCGCTGGTATTCCGAGAACTGAAGATATAATTACAAGTTACTTTATTTAAACTCTCACAAGGAAGACGAGGCAAATGTCACCACTCTTTTCTCCAGCAGTCCTGATGTCACGTGCTTTGCATTTCTCCCTCTTATATTCTGGAGTTTGTAAGGAACAATTTTCTAGAGAAGTGCCGCGAGTAGTAAGTTCTTGGCTCTAGAGACAGAGCCGCATGTCATGCTTGTCTGTCTCCGTTCAATTTCTTAGATTTCTTAGATTCAGATAGACTGTAAAATGACAGAGTTATGCCCCAATGCTTCCCCAATACTGCATCGGACTACCTGCTGCTGTAACTACTGTCCAGACTGCGCACCCTTCAGAGTAAGTTACTCAAGTCCTACATACTCCTATTGCGGTCCTCAATTTGCTATCCTGACTCCTCTGTGGCGCCGAAAACAAGTCGAAAAAAGTTCATTACTTTTAGAATAGGTCTGTAGCAATCGCATTCGCTTTTTGTGGACATATGTTGAACGAAAAGAAAGGGCATGTCCCTTTAATCGCGACGGTTTAAAGAACGCGATGTTTTCAGAGACAGCTACCATTGATTTCTTGATTTTCAGTTTTTTCCAAGTAGATTTTCATAGAATGTCTTACGAGTGATTTCATATCAATTCAGGCATGCCCGTCCCCCTGGGTCCTTCGATTTTCCTTATTTTTTATAGTTAAGCCACATCTCTGCGATGAATATCGCCACGATCCTCGAATTTCAAGTCCGAGTGGAAGAAGGAGGAGAGAAGGAGTACAAAGGTCCGCGTTGTGGTCCCGTCGACTCACCGGGAAGATGAACTCTGAGAGCACTCTAGGCGAATATGTTTCGGTGAGGCATGTTTCGCTGGGTTTACCGGCATCCGTGGCTCGGTTGATAGCGTACTCGCCTTCGATTATCATCCGAGGACGCCAGAGAGTCTTCCACGAGAGATGCGAAATTCGGTGTGCCGTATGTAGAGATTTCCGTGCACAGGAAAGAAGCCTCAGATCGTATTTGTCTCGCGACGTTACACCAAGAATTACTTTCCGGATTCTTCGGTCGTAGAATTCAATCATACATATCACTTGATGTAATTCCATAACCGCAAACGGAACTGAAAAACGATTTGTTACGCTTTACCGTGCCATTAGAAAGGTGACCACATGGAAGTAGTAGACAACGAAGCACCATTGTAGTACCAGGCTAAATCTTCGTAATGTACTACAATCATCCAAGCTCAGCGAGTTATAGAAATGAAGGAGATAAACGCCATTCTAGTTGAGCATGACAGCGATACCCGAAAAAGCCCTACAGAAACCCATCCCTCTGGAAACGGAACAAACCAGGCTCGCACCAGCGAAGCGTGTCCGGGATAATCCGGGACAAAGTGGTTGTTCGCACCTCGTCATGCTGCACCTGCAGCTACGCTCTATAGCTGATCTCCTGTCGTGATTTAGGAGCCGTCGCGCAAGACAACAAGGAAGACACTTTGGCTCCCGAAACTCTTAGTGAGAGGAGAGTGCCTGTCTCGAGGTATTAGCGATCATGAGAGTTAGGTGATGCACTACAGCGGAAGTGCATCGGAGCCTTTTTATCAAGAAGTGCTACAGGGCACAACTATATTGATGAAAAGTGGTGTGTCATGTCGATGCACTTTTGCTTTCGTATTGTTTGAACCTCGTTGGCAAAGTTGCTGTGCAGTATTTCTCGTTTTGCTTCCGAAATGCATGAAATGAAATCCTGTGCATAGCGACTGTGCATGTTTTGTTCACTTCACGCTTGCATTCCCCGAGCAGAAGAGGGCAAATTGTACGCCGTAAAACCAGAAGTTCACTCAACGAAAGCCAAGTTTTCATTCCGAAAAATGCCGAGCTTGTACCTAACACGCCAATAAAAGAAAGTCCTTTCGTTTCTGTCCAATCCGGGCAGTGAACGATTAGCACAACAGTATAACTAAAAACAAAGGTTACGCCCACCCCTTTGGACCTATCGGGTTTATCAAGTTCAGGATTATACAGCGAGACATTACGACTCGCGATCGACATTTGTTCAGACAGGGCTAAAGTCATCCACGGCAGCAGGCGATCGGTGAAGTG
>JARGYV010044987.1:0-22429 GCA_029532675.1 Ornithodoros moubata | reverse complement strand
GATACCTGTTCGCCCATCCTGGAGGCGAAACCAAGTTTTTTCTTTTTAGACATTTTGGAGGTGCTGCGATGTGTTGAGAGCTCAGTTTTAATATGAAGTGCTGTAAAAATATTGGGATGAGATTGGGACGTAATGACAGAGGCGCACTCCACATTTTTCAACATAGGGGCTGTATTTCACTTTACCGTTCTTTTAAAGGCTCGTTCTTGAACCAATATATATAGTTTGTTAGGCATAACATAACCTATCTAAAATGTATACATGGAACGAGACATTGCCAACGTTCACTTTGATTTTCAAAGTTGTGGATGAGACAGCATGGTGACGTTTTACCATCAGATGGTACAGTAGACTTGTTTGCCAAGCATTAGTCTGCGGAAGACAGGACAGAGCTACTTGTTGACATTTTTGCCTGTTTTTGAAACGTATATCCTAAGCATGAGTTGAGTGGTGCATCCAACAGAAGTTTGTCTGGGCCAACCTATCACAATTGAGATATGTACCGTGAATTGACCTGGTGTTCCATTAAGAGGAACGATTTCTCATTCTCATCATCTGATCATTGTCAAGAACATGATTGTTTTTTGTGAGCTTTGTAAAACCTGTGTTGGGGAAGCCTTTGTTGTGCAGAAACTGCTTGGCATGGAACCCTTGAGATAGCATATGAACCACAGCTGTGTTAAAGGATTGAGAACTGAGTAGAGCATTGTCTGTCTGCAAACAGATGATGAGGCTCCTGTCGGGAGAAGCCTCCGCAAGCAAAGGGTAACTGCTTCGTGGCAGATTGTGCACGTTTGAAGCACTTGAATCATGCAGAAAAGGAAAGTGATCAACAGGCTGGTGAGCAGTGATGAAGAAAGCAGTCCACAAAGGATAAGTCGGAAAAAGAAAAAGGTAATTCCTCTTTCTCCAGTCAAGTTGCTCCTCTCTTTTAAGGAAATGTATGTAGGAAGTGGTGCAGTGCCAATTTGTACAAGTGGAAGCACAAGTGTCCTCTAACAGTTCCCGAGATGACTCTGAAGGCAGCAGCTTGGACTCCTTAGATGGCAGCTTCATTGACGATGAAGAAGAAAGTAGGTTTCTTGACTGGGTTCTACGTTTCCCCGTGAGTGCTTGACAGGCACAGGTTAAAGGCAGGTTGCAACGGCCATCGTGGCATCAGAGGTTTATATTAAGACAAAGAGGCGAGGAAAATACTTTGCACATAGTTTTGCCCCCATTCTGCTGAAGAATTGCTTTGAAGCAAAGTATTATGTATACATAGGTGCTGGTATGCTGTGGGACCTTTTATTAGAATGAAAAAATGCTTTTTAATTGGGACAAGACTGCTGTGGAGAAGAGAGATTGAAAGAGTGCAATTGTCCCCTGCAGCATCATCTCCAATGAGGGCCTTCTACATGCAGTCCACAAAGAGCTTTCTCCAGCCGGGTCGGTTCAAGATTGGTTTCCGCAACTCTCCGTCGAAGAATGTTTATTCTCAGGTAACATTAAGTGTGGTTTACCTCAATTTAAAAGAGCTCACCCACGTGTAAGAACAATTTGAGCTTGTGTATTCTGACACATTGGGAAGGCTTCAAAGGTACTCGGCCAGGTTGAAACTGATGTCAGAAATTGATATTGGATTAGATGCATTGTATCTAAGTCTGGGTGTGGGGGTGAAGAAGCAAACAAGAGAAAACACACAGGACTTAGTTACGTTGGAGTTTGCCCACAGCTAGTCTGTATAAATGCCATGTTTTAATTTGTAACCAGGCTATGTAGTTTCTTAGTTGGTACATTCACGAGAGCGTTTGAGTTTTGGTTCTTGTAGGCGACCCTCGGCACGGTAGCACTTCCTTTTACGGCTCTTGGATCAGCAGCTGCCCTTTTCTTCTCTTACGACTTTACGACTACGTTAAGTACTGACGAAAGCCATTATAAGCACCGGCGTCTTTAGGAGCTGTCGAGACGTTACCCGATTGAGTATGTCTCCTACATCGTTTCCACAAAGCTGTTTCAGAAACAAGGTGCACAAATCAATTGACTCGGTACGTAATGCTGAGCGGCCCTTCCCGCCAAAGCCCGCTAGGCCACCCTGCGCAAAATGTCTGCTCTCTTTCTTCGCCTTTTGCCGAAAGATTTTCAAACAGTCTTCGAATATTGCTTTTCGATTCGAAGACCAAGTTGAATACCATACAGTTGGATTTGATATTCGAAAGTTTTCAGTATTCGCACAGCACTTCCATTGGACTTGAGACCACGACTTGTGATCATTTCCTTCCGGCAGAGCCATTTTTGAGAAATTGTTGTATTGAACAGGTGAGGATACTAATGTTCAGTAGCAGTGGCCCATTGCAATTGTGCACAATGCAAACTGCCGTTTGTAGTTAGCTTGTGAACATGTTGTGCATGTCAATGAATGAGGGAAGCAGATAAGAAGGTGTCGATCGTTCGTACAGCATTAGAAGGGGATGCTTTGGTGGCAGCAAGCTGATTTTAGACAGCACTAATAGAGTCAGAATCGCATGTTTTTGTACCGTATTTGCTCGCGTAACTTGCGCACCCCAACCTTGGCAGGATAAATTCGGAAGGAAAAAAGAAATATTCGCGTAATTTGTGCAACCCAATTTTGATATAGAAACAGATGCAGAACTCTCAATCTGATCAATTTCTAAACAAGAATTGAGGACTCACCACTGCTCTTGTCGGAATTGACCCATCGCAAGTCGCGTTAGAGATGCCGCACTTCTTGAACGTGCGCACGACGATGCTCCCGAGGGGTCGCCCCACAAGCATGGAAAATTCACGTGACCACTTGGCTCAAAGAGGTGTGCTTCAAACATCCAGTTTGAGTGTGGGGAAGTAACCTGTGAGAAGACTAAGCATCACGTGGGCATAGGTCGTCTAATTCGTTTGTGATGAACTTTGTGGACTTCGTTCTTTATCACATCACGGACTCTGATGTAAAGTTCAGTGAATTCCAACAACTTGAAAATGTTTGAGTTTGAAGTCGAGTGTCTTCATATAAATTTGAACTCCTGTGAGTTTGTATGAGTTTGAAGTCCTGTGAGTTCCAGTGAGTTTGAAGTGGCCTCGCACTAAGTGCCACATACTGCACGCACATTAAAAGTCTGTTCGAAATTTGGTCTCAGTCAGTGTAATTGGCTCCTTTCACTGCTCTGAACAGAGCCCCTGCATTATTGGTGATACCGACGTGGTCAGTGAAACACGAACTCGTCTCTCCACCGGTTCCTCTGCCAATTGGTGCTGCCCAGGCGCTGGGGAAGAGCAGCCACCTCCAATGGTCTGCCATTATGCGGTCATGGTGCCCCCATTTTGAGTTCCCGACCCCACAATCGGGTTCGCCAAAGCAGAATGCAAATTTGGACCTGCCAGCATTCGGTCCCAGCCCACCATGTAAAACTACGTAGTCTTCATCCTGCCGCCCGAAGTCTCAGCCGAGGTTGCCAACATAATGGAGGCCAGTTGGCTGTTGCTCCGTATACGGCTCTCAAGACCACCGTCATCCACAGAACGATGACCTCAGATGGACACCATTTCCAGCAGCCCATTTTCGGCCGAGGGGCTACGCGATCGGCGGCCATCCCAGTTTTTGCACCATATCCAAAGCCTTTTCGGAGGAAGAGCTGCCACCTTCGATTAAGCACTGCTGAAAGAATTATTCGTGCATTTTATCGATTCTGTGCTTCGTGGCCTACCCTTCGTGTTTGCTTAAATGGATGATCTTCTCATCGCAAGCAAGACTAAAGAAGACCACATCCACCATCTACGCACTGTTTTCGATCGGCTTTCCACTCACGGAATCGTTGTCAATGTGTAGAAGTGCATGTTCAGCAAGTCATCGTCGTATTTCCTCGGCCACCACGTATCCGCGGAAGGCATGTTGCCACTAGCACAAAAGGTTCAAGCCATTGAACCCTTTCCCCCACCATCATCATTACGTCAACTACGCCGTTTTCTTGGTCTTGTAAACTTTTACAGGCGTTTTGTTCCGGCTTGTGCCCCCCTACTTTATCGTCTTAAAAAACATCTCAAGACTGAGCTTTCGCCAGCTTCTTCTATCCCGTGGTCCGATGCGCTACAGTCCACGTTTGACGCGGTCCAGAGCGCACTCACCCATGCTATGCTTCTCTAGCATCCCCACCCTGACGCTCCAACGTCCCTACTGATAGACACTTCCAACCTCGCCATTGGTGTAGTACTGCAGCAAGAGTTGGACGGCAAGCGTCACCCCATCGCCTTTTTCTCCCGGAAGTTGTCCCGGACGGAATCGCTGTACGGCACTTTGAGGAAAGAACTCTTAGCTGTCTACTCCACTGCCCACCATTTCTGCCCTTGTCTGGAGGGTGACACCATTACCGTCTCAACAGATGACGAGCCTCTTGTCGGCACGTTTCTGTCTGCCAGTCAGAATTACTCGCCGAGAGAGATTTGCCATCTAACGTTTATCTCGGAATCTCTGCTGACATACGTCACATGAAAGGTGAATGGAACAAAACCTTCTCATCCATGTCATCACTGGCCAGTTCATGCTCACTCCTAAGACTGTAGTGCAGGCTCACGCAGAGATTGAATGTCTCCAGCGATCAAACAGCATTTCTTTGCGTCTTTGGGCATCATCTTTCCTGGCCCATATTATTATTATATGTTATGCGATATGTCAACAGCTGAACCCCACCCATTAGTACCTGTCGCTCTGGGTCGCACAGTTTTAGACAACGTCCACGGAGTGGCGCATCCGATCATCCTCATCCTGGATCTTTACACGTGGCACGACAAGACATCCAGCGCTGACTACATGCCTGTACCCCTTGTCAGCTCAGTAAGTGCCATCATCATACGGTTTCCTCGTTGGGAAAGCTTCTCCCACCACATCGTTGTTTCACGAAAATCCATCTTGATGTTGTCAGCTCGCTCCCCATGTCCGGAGGTGACCGATACTTGCTCACCTGCATTGATCGTTTTACCCACTGGCTGGAAGCCGCGCCCGATATCAGACTGTCCTATGCATTCGGATGGGATGGGGCATGACTGATTTTATGATTGAGCACCATTTAACTACCTCAACTGCAGGGCAACTGTTGGACAACAGCTGCTATCGACATCCTATACCGATCATGTGTCACTTTTTGAACGTAATATAGAATGTAATGATTTGTGGTATTACTTGAGCTGTGATTCGTTAATTTGGGTTCATTAGTAAGCTATAGCTCCAAGGTGTGTTGCTATGTTCTCCGAAAATGACGCTGGAGACTTTTTTCTCTCATAGGCAGCAGTGTTCCTTTTCCTGCACGTAAGATCAACAGCTCCAATAACGTATAGATGTCTCCTCGGAAGCAGGTCAAAACCACCCTTGGTTATGCACATATTTACCTATTGAGTTTCGTGTGTAGTCCCTTGTAGTCCCAGTTCCGTAGGGTATGTGCTGACTTTGCATCAGCCATTAAGTGTCCAGGTCATAGTTTTGTGTGTGGCATCTTTGGACCATAAGAAACATACTACCCAAAAATCATTTACGTGAGCGCATCACAATGTCGCTACTTCCGAGGCGACAGCTATACGTTATGTGGTGCCGTTGATGCTTACACGGGAAACGTAACGCAGCTGTCTGAGAGATAAAGGCCCTGAGCTTCGTTTTCGGTGAAAATAGCAACAAACCTTGGAGCTTTAACTTATTAGAGTTAACTAAGTTAATGAAAGTGACTTCACATCATAACAGAAAGTCATTACATTCTATGTTATTTGCCACACCTACCAACAGAGAAAAGAAGCCTCCTTACTGTTGCACACCCATATATACATATAAAGAAAGAAACAAGCACATCAAACGTTAGATTCTGCTAACATAGAAACTGAAATTGGATATAAAGAATGTGAGAAGGTACGGGACACATCATTAGCTAGTACACAAGAAAACTTGCTCCATTGCACAGATATTAACATTAAACACAGATAAGTCAGAAAAAGCGTCAAGATTATGGAAGGCACTACACGATAACTCCATGGATAACAGGTGTGAGAATATCTGTTGGGCATGTAAAATTGAAGCTAGAAAAGGACAATGAATAAAGTGATGAACCACCTTCTATAGGAACAGCACGTCATGCAAGAAACGTCACTCCACAAGAGAACACCGTTTCATATCAATTAATAGGTTATTGTAAGAATAGAAGACACAAACTTTTCTAGTAGTACAATGCATAGTCGCTTCTCAAAAAGTCGCTTCTCCACTGAGGTACTGAAAATAGTAATTAAATCATCATAAATACTCATATACCATACCATTACATTTGATAGAACTGCATAAGTGGTTTGTGAGTTCGTACGAGGTTCAAGTCCTGTGAGTTGGAACAAGTTTAAAGGTGGCTGTAAGTTTGTAGTCGAATGATGAGTAATGATGATGAGGTCTGGTGAAGTTGAATGATGATTCGCAGTGTGCTGTATGATGGAGTAAGTTGTGTGAAGTGGAGGTAAAATGCTGACCTATGCACGTGGGCTCCCCTTTGACTCTCCCCTTTGCTTGGCATTTTTCCCTCGCCTGGCAAGGGTTTTGATTCCAAGACGAGCCCTATTTTTGTGGCGACATTGTTGGGGAAATAGGGTATTGAGTGCTTTTCATTTGACAAATGTTTGATGTTGGTTGTGTCATTCTAGCAGAAGAAAAGCGTAGTTCTGAAATTGTCAGAAAAAAATGATTCCCATAATTTTTGGATCCACAACGTTCGCGACTTGTTTTGGGCAATTAAGTGCGCAACTCATGCGAGCAAATACAGTATTATCCTTTAGCCTGAAAGGAAAAGAAGAAAAAAAAGGCATTTGCCTCAGTTATTCTGAGCCTCGTATTTCACTAAGTTTAAACACAAAGTGTAAACACAACTGGTACTGTAAAAAGTTTGCACATTGTTATATGTCTCTGCCTAAGTGAATTTTCTTGGCTCGGAGTGGGAAGATAACACTTCATACTATATGCATAGCCCATGATTTTTTGGAAAAAGGTAAAGAACTTGCACCTGGTATTATATACAAGTATGTATTATATGTGGGGAAAATATAATAAATAAGATGTGCAGAATGGTGAGTGTGATTTCCAGTTTTAGCCGAACCTTCCTATACAGTAATGGAGTGGAATAAAACGCGGCCTTTTTTCACGGGTCTGAATTGTGTTACAGGTGGTTTCCCAGGATGTGTCGGATTATCTCCAAGATAGCTTTTGTGTCAAAGATGGTGATACACTGCAAACACCGCAGGTGAGGCCAATTTCCTTCTTGGGGAACAATTATGCCGCTGCGATGAAATTGTCCCGTCAGACTAGCCAAAAAAGACTACGAAGCCACGCCTGGCACCTGCACAGATTTTAGCCATCTGTTCGTTTTCTCACATGTTTAATGCATATCCCAACCGTTGCTAATGCACCCCATACGATCAAACAATCTATAGTCGCAAGCGTTATAAATTGAAAATGGTTGGCCAATACAATACTGTAAAAGCTCATATTCAAACTTCACTGGGACTCTAAAAGAGTTGAAATTAAGGAAAGTTGGAAGTAATGAAAATGCCAAGCAGTAGAGCCCTATCAAGTGCGTCAAAACGATACAGACCAATTTTGATACAAAGAAAAGTGCACTATCATTTTCTGCCTCTATTGAAAACAATGCCAGACAGTGTTTGTTTAAACGCATGGCCAAGACATTGTCACCTTTGTGCACTATGGTCATAAACGATGACTGCTCCTGATGACTTTGCACAGAATTTCGACATTGTACTTCCACGTTGGGGCCGCGGTACTTTCCTCTCCCCAAAGATGGTGTTGCAAACATGAAATGACATTCACACAGCTAGTGCTTGACAAGTGACTTGTGGCGAAAACGTCATCGTACCGAGGGTTGGAGAATGAGCTGCCTCATGAAGTGAGAATAGAAAAGCAACACGATATGAAGAGGCTGCTTAAAGAAACTGGGCAAATTTGTTCTGCTGGAAAGGTTAAACAACCCTTCCATCTCGTATACGAAGGAGTTTACACATCTACTCCTCTTTATACAGTATACAGTATACAATGTCAATCAGCTTGTGCCCAGTTTCAGGGTTTGATCACAGATACAGACAATGCAGAGCGTGATACGTCGATGCAGTTTGTCATTGGCTCTTTGGCTGATGTGCAAGAGCCATGCCAGCTCTTGGTGGAGTTACACAGATACAGTGAACAACTGGGAAAGACTGTCTGAGACCACAGAGTGTCTTATGACATTGGCTAGCACATGAACCTTCTTCAATTGCTTATTAATTGCCTATTGCCATTTGCTTCCTTTTGTGGGAGATTTCTGCCTCTCGGGGCTGACCCATTTGCCCCCCATGAGGAAGCACAACAGGTGGGTTAACAGTGGCCAGACTGTGTATTTGCCATATTGGCGTATGGCGGCCCCATTCCACTCTGCTCGAGAGAGAGCATATCCCCCGTTTGTACTCCCTTACCACCTCCAATTGTACGAGGCGCCCTCTAGCCAACGCCTTCTGCGTGTACACACGCGATAAACCCCCCCACTTTGTCTTGATTTTAATTGCTTGCAATGGCGTGGTTGAGTGACTGTGGGAAATGTGGCCTATTTAAATGCAGAAGAAGAAGAAGTCCCGCAGGGGCACCCACTTGAAAGAAGATACTGGAGGTGCTCCGCACAGTATGATCCACAGCCTGGGTTTTTGGCCAGGTTCTCAACAAGAGGCAGCACAAAGGGAATCCTCTCTCAAACCGCAGCAAAGGAAGCCTGACACTATGGAGGTGCGGTGCTTTTTGCCTCCTCATGAGTTCAGAGTGCGTTGATTGCAAAATTCATGTGCCACACTGAGTTGCTTCTACAGCGTAAACCTTTAATTTGTTGTCCTGAACTGACAACCTGTTTCTTCCAAATCTATGCACTGTGGTTTCTCATGAGGTGTGGTGCCGTAGCATTCCTTGACCAGGGCCGTCATTACGAGGTGGCCTTCCCTTGATCGATTCCTTACTTGTCTATTTTTTCATTATTCCTTTCACCGGAGGCCCCCCCCCCCTTTCCAACCTACTGCACGCATCTGCATCCACATGTTCACAACTGGCCTAGGCAACCCCAAGGTTGCGGGTTCAATCCCGAAGATGCCAGCAATTTGATGGCAGTGCACAAATTGTTCAGGCTCTTTCGTGAAGAATGTAAAATAGAGTGTGTGGAGATTTTGGTGGACAATAGAGAACCCTGGGGTTTGCAAAATTAATCGACAGATGAACCACTGTGGTGTCGCTTTTGATCGCAGTTGTCTCGTGACGTAAAGCAATTAGAAGTTAAAAAATTGTTCACGCTTTGCCAGGAGAATAAAATTGAAAGTTTGGCTTGATGTTGATGTTCCATCTTCTTGAGGGCAAGATGGATGACAAGGTGGATGAAAAGGGCCCTGGATAGGGTGGTGTCTCTCTGGAAAGGTTGGGTCAGTCATTTGTCTTACCATTGGTTTTGGTGAAAAGCTGGAGGACAGAGTGTGGACTCTTCGTGCCCAAGCTTCTTTCGTAATGGAACTCTTCCCTCGCGTACATTTATGCTATTTTATCCATCAGCAATTCCTTTGGCCATTTTGTTGTTTCCACCAACTCCTTTTAGATGGACCTATTGAGCCCTGTTAGCTTTGACATTCTCACACCACATGTTCCAGACAATTCTTGAGCAATGGCATTGTTCTGCGTCATGATTGTTCCCATGCAGCTTGTCAGCTGCCTTGAGATATCCTTGCTCGGTCTGCCACACGCCAACGTCCAGCTGTCACCCAGCGGCCTGAGCTTAGCCAATATGTGGTCTTTCTACATTTGCTCACTGCATACCGACTTGCTGGGCTTGTTGCTGCCTTTGATGCAGACAGTTGAGTCCCTCTGGACCCCTATTGGCGCAGATTTTCCTTCCGTTGGTGATAATATCCCTCTCACCCAAGTGTGCAGTCAAATCACTTGAATTTGACGGACGGCCAAAGGGCGCTACAATGAAAGTTACCGCTCTGTACAGTATGCTGTCAGTGTTTTTATCTGGTTGTGGATTTGCCGAAAGGCTGCTCTATTCTGCCTGTGCAAGATTTTTTTCTCTCTGAAACGCACGATAGACAGTGAAACTTTGGTCAACAGGATGCCTTCCACTTGTGCCTGGGACAATCTGTCATTAACACCGAGTGTTCTTCACACAGGGTGCAGGTGAAAGTAGGGCATTGCTCATTGCAGATCCAAGGATAATTGCTTCTAGTCCGGTAAGTGGTAGGCAATGAGGAGGCCATTTCTTGTTGACAGAGCATAAAGCATGCTTCAAAAGAAGTTTCTAGACTAGCTGCTGACTGACTGACAGGACACGCTAAAAGCTTACTGGAACGTAGAGTTTCATGCAAATGTGTATTTGTTTCCTCAAGTACAGCTCTGGACCACAAAAAATTTCATCTTGTATTTTGTATAGCTTTTTATATGCATACAAAAGCCTGTGCATTACACTTCTTGAATGATCTGTACCATTTGTTATGGTGCAGTTTTTTCACACTGGAACTTGAAAGAAATGTTTACAACACGTCATTTTTTTGCATTGAGGAATTTTTCATCTGCTTGAGTTTTCTCTTAAAAGAAAAAATGGTGTTTTTGCACAGTTACTTTGTCAACATTGCCAAAATGTACCTCTTGAGCAAAGAAAAAGAAAGACGATAGGCTTTTACTGACGTGGTGTGCAGAAGGTGTCCTTTGCCTCTTGATCTGCAGAGCAGTGGTCGAAGTGAGGGCACTATAAGGACAATGCTGCAAAAGCAATGCTTACAAGGGCTTGTGCTCTACTTTCTTGTGCCGAAAATTGAGTATTCCACAGCTATTGCGCAACAGGGCAGCTTGTGGGCAAATGTTGATTTTTTCCTGGAAGTGTCTTTCCAACTCCATGGGGGACAACAAAACTGCTGGCCGTGCACTGCCTCCGCACCTTTATGAGTAGTTCTCCTACAGGACTGTGACAAAATATTAAAAGGCTGATGATCGTTGTTCACCATGTGCCATGTCACACCATTCTATACCTCGTCATCAATATTGGCTCAAATATCCCCAATAAAAAATGTTTTGGTTGGACTCCTCCATTAGAAATTGGAACGGCTGCAAACATGAAATGCTGTACTCCCAGATGGCAGAGTGCGGAGATCTGCTTTGATTCCTTTGGCAGAGTGTGATGCCAAGCTCTGCAAACATGACTGCTTTTTGTTCTTCCTCAGGCCCATTTCTGTTGGCCACTACAATTGGTTGTCACCTCTTTTTGCAGCATCTTGTTCACCTCTTCTATGGAGACCATGTTCTGATGGCTATTGATACTCTCTATTATGGAACTGAGCTTTTTGTGACTCACTCCTTATTTTCTGTGCTGCCGGTACACCCAATCGTACATGGATAACTAACGACCCAGCATTTTGCCAGGAATTCTCGGGATACAGTGTTACAAAAGCAGCAGCAGAGGACAGAAACTCCTTAGCACCATTGACTGTTACTGGCAAAATCATCTGCCTTGATTAGCAGCAGTGTAGGGTTGGCAAGTTTTGGACCTGATTGAACAGCAGATATATCACTTCCAACTTGAATCATAATTGCCTTTCAAGCGTGCCTTTGGCGTCATGTTAACCCTCCTCTATGAAGACAAGTGAGAGAAAAAAATAATTGGGAGAAAAGTGAAATTGGAGCAATTTTGCAACCTCCAGAAAAAGTTTTACTCTCGGCAAAAGCGTGAATTATGTAGCATAACTAGAATAGTGCTGTTTTGGGGGTGATACTGACACTAATAAATGCAAATAAATACTGACACCAGTGTTGTCACCCGATTAAGACTTTGACATAAAAAATTGCTAAAGAAGTCTGATATGCAAAGGTTACAGCCCTGCCTGAGTCTGAAGGAAATGACACAAATATCTGTCTCAGTCTGAAATGTACATAACAGTAATAGCTTCACCCTCATATGGTCGCTGCTCTATATGCAACCTAGTCTTGAGCACTTTCCAGTGTTTTTCTTGGAGAAAAGGCAGAAAGTGCACAGCTTGACCCACTGGTGCTTCATCTCTAGCTTCTTGAAATGCCACTTGAAGACCGGAAAGATTGGACTGGGATTGCTATCAATCATTAGGTGTGTGTCACGCACACTCAGCCGCTAGCCCTGAATTGCTGTCAGTGTAGTCTGTTTTCGGCTTAGTCTGTTTGGGCATTGTGTATGCCCTCAAGTACGAATTCTATGAAATAGGAAGATTTTACGAAATGAGTTGAAAGCAATACCCAGCCAATATACTGCCTTTATCTTTGTGCTTGTCAGTTTCCAGTGTCAGGCCTATGCTAGGGGGAGACACCCAGTCTGCTACCGACATCTGCTCAGTCACATGTTGTCTGGTGAATGAGTATAAAGCATATTTTTGCACATTTCGGTATTACAAATTGCAGCAGGAAGACTTGATTCCTTCGTATCACATGTAAGAACTAAGTCTGTGCTAAATCAACATTCAGTTTTGTTCTTTTCATCAGGGCCTCGCTGGCATTTTGTAGGCAAATATTTGTGCAGTGCAGAGTCAAGTTATTGTGTCCCAGCGCAGCATCGAGGGGTTGCTCCTTATATATGAATATGTGTCAACATTATTTTCTATGATTGTTTTTTGGCTCTCAAATACCTGCGTGATACAAACGAAGCAGTGGAAGCATAAGATAGGTGGATTGCGTTGGTGCATGTTTTACCCTTTATGTGTTTGCTTAGTGCTGGCTTCAACCAAAGTGTCAGCAGAAAAACTAAAATTTAAAATGAGAGCATTATGAGAGCAGTATTTATTTACTTAGGGTTACTTTGTATAACCCCAGGCACTAGTATCAGGACTGCGTGCGCACTCGGGTCTGCTAGTCCAGGTGCATTCGCTCCCTGTGGCAGACTTTCAGCTGAGTCTCCGGATGGGAGTGCTCTACCTGTCTCATATTGCAAGCGAGAACCTTGTGCAACGCTTGCGCCACTTCTTTGATCTGTACGACCTTCCGTGTGTCATCGTGGAGCATGACCCCCGCCGACAGATTCCCGTGTAAGCCTCCTTCATTCACTGCATTTTATTTTGCATAATAAGTTGAGAATTGCCTGACCTCAACCGCTTGCACTTGAGTGCCAGTTGACGTTGAAAGCTGCACGTAACGCAGGTATAGCCCAGATAGCATGAAAGTTGTCTCCCTTCTGCTGCGCTTGTAGCGAGAGTTGCTCTAATTAATTACAGCTCTTTATGTGTCTCACACAAGTATATATAGGTACGGTATTCTTTGTTCTGCCAGCTTTCTCTGCCACGTTCAGTAACTGCCTCAGCCTGTAACAAATTGTTTACTGACACACTTGCCACTGATCTTTGTTTTTTTTTCTTTTTGCTTATTTGCCCGTGTCTTGTCATGTCATCATTGTATTTGATTTACATGACTAGTAGTAGCTCGCTCTTTTGTTGTTTTTGCTTTGCACTGTGCTCCCGACCATGGTTCCCCATGGAGTGCCTCCCGAGGCCCTTGCGCTGTATCTGTAAATAAATAAATAAAGTAACATTGAATGAGTACTTTTTGTCCTCCAGGAAGGAGAAGCGCCGTTTTCATGTTCTGTTGCTGCAGCTGATTGCAACACATGCAAAGGTCATCCTGTCAGTCTCCCAAGGTAATTCTTTCTTTTTTTGACAGCACGTCGAGAGAGCGGGAGAGAAGGGGGAAAACAGACGTGGATTAATGTAATGCATGATCTATCCAAGGTCCGTCGTCATCGGTTGCAGGTCGTTATCACTGTGAAATAATGGCAACCCGCAACAGGTAGATATTTCTTTGCTAAAAGTAGGGTGGACTCTTGTGCAACGGTGAGCTAGGGACCCCTTTCTCTCTCTTGTGGTGGAGAAGGAAAGGCTTTCTCGTTTCATGTTACAAAAGTGATTAGAATTGCTCATTTTCACTGGATGTGCATTTGAATAGGAACAATTCGGAGCAATTTAAGTAAAATTCCCAGCATCTGCATAAAGTCGATGGGGTCCAGCTACACAGCTGCCGTGTATTTTACACAAATGCTTTACATTTTGTACATGTATTGAAATTGGAAGGCTGTCTCTTGTGTGTATTTCACATTGTATTGCTCGTAGGATTGGACCCTGTGTTAAGAAACAGTGTTGTACAATTCCTAGGTTTCTTTATCTTGCCTTTAATTGTTGCATCAGTGCACATGTACATAAATAGATGTGCAGTGATTGTAGCAGATCCTCTCTGCATGTTGGTACGTTAGGAACCACTCTCTGGTGTCTAGAGCATCGCAATAGCCAACCTCTGTTTTAACAGTAGCACTAAGGTCAATGTTAAAGCTATAGCAAATGAAACATTGAGCTGAGAAAATTTAGAAAAAGACACTAAAGAAACCCAAGTATTTTGCGGGGCTGCAGTGAGCGTATGGGGTTTGTGTATTGAAATTTCTCCAGCAGCTGGCTAAGTGAGGGTTGCATGTTTCCAGATAATACGCTGGGAATACTGGCCACACTGGCAAGAGAAGAAAAGTGCAAAGGTGCAGCCATTCCTTTACTGCAATGGCTCAGTGACCTTGATGAGGTACTGAAACTTGTTGTGTTCTTCTGAAGAGCAAAAGGAGGATGTTTTCAGATGGTTGCGTTCTACATGGCCTTGCCCAAAGTCAACTATGGAATCGCCATGAGCTTGGCCGCAAGATACCAGAGCATCAGTCACTTCCTGCACAGGTATGCTGACCAGCAAAGTACTTTGTTTCTTGAGAGTATAGAACTCCTTTGAACTGTGGGTTCTCTCGCAGAACCAACGTTTTTTGCATAGGTTGAGGCAGTTTTGAATAGATGTGCACACCTGAATTTTTTCTTATCTTCCCTCACCCAAAGACACAGAAAGACTTTGTTCATTAAAGTGTGGTTGTTGTATTTAATAGCCAAATGCAGTCTAAACTGGCGTTTTTAGCACTTTTAACCTCATAAACTGGATAATCCTTGCATCTTTCTACAAAGTGTGACTTAATACACAATATAGGCATATTGTGCTTGTGGTTCAACAAATACTCTGAAACCCATTAGTTTTTGTTGAGGGCTTTTTCTGGATGGAACTAAATCCTTGCCAGCCCAAGCTTTTTTCCCTCTCCAAATGGTATTGCTCCAACCGCGTTCCCACAGGGCATTTCATAATCATTAGCACAAGCCTTGTTTTCTGCATAACCTCACGTCAGTCTCTGTTCAGAATTTCTTCTGTTCCTAACCTCGGTCTGCTTCCCAAATTTTTCCTCAAGTCAGCCATAGCATAAAAATGCTCAGCTGAAACCAGCATAAAGTTTACTAAATGGAAGCTACAAACACACATAAATATATGCAGTTACGTAAATCTCGAGGGAATTACTTGAATCCATTGCTATTGAAAGACGTGAAATTCTTTTTGCATTTGTTTTGTTATCTCACATGCAGAAAATGAGTTGTATGAAAAACATCTTGTTGTGTTGCAAACTGAGAAGTCACATCTTTTTGGCCTTATCTATACCATCTTGTAAAAAATCACCACGAGGCAATTCAGAAGTCTCAAACCAAAAAAAAAAGAAAGTGCTGTCATTGGTAAAGTCTGTTCGAAGGGCTGTATATTCTTCTTTGTCAAACAAGTTTTTTATTAAAGGATCACAAGCCTTTACAAGGATGCCGCTGCAAATTGCTTTAAATGAAAATCGAAACTGGGTAGTTCTATCTCAAATCGAGCAATGCCGGAAGCGAGGTGCCTCCAATAAATCTGCAAAAAGTATTTGTCGTAGATGGGCAAATGAGCAGCACATTAAAAATGCGCTTAGTCAGAGCTCCCAACGTCATGTGGTTTGCGAACTGGGAGAGGAGGGAAAATGACACCGCGGCAGACACAGACAGCGCATGCAAGTTTGGAACCGTTTTGAGGTGACATTTCTTGGAACAGGGCTGTAGTGATCTGTACGGCAAATGTCTGTGCATTTTTCTGTTACATGGTGCATTTGCAGCACTCTGTGCATTTTATTTTTGCTGGAAAAGAAATGCAAAACGTGGCTCACATTTAATGATGCTGATCACTTTGATACTGATTTTTTGGCTCATCTGTTGAATGGACAAAAACTATCTTTATACCGTTCTGTTCCTCATTTAGTGTGCTTTTATTTGATACTTTTTTTTTATCACCATATACTTACTGTAGCGTAAGCAATGCCCCACATTCAACTCACGGCAAACGAAAGATGGGCAATTTTCCATCTTTCTTACTAAAGAGCCCCACTAAGAACCTCCCCTGACATTTTGATATGATGTACGCATGCCTTTTAACATTATGCTCACCAAAATTACAATTGGAACTTTATCGATGAAGGCGCTACAATGTTTTTAACGAATTGAAGTAACGCAGTGTCCGCTGTTGAGGAAGATCCACTTTCGCGCGTCCTGTTTCATCTTCCGAAAGTCAATTTGTGCTGGCATTGTATACCTTGCCCTTGTGGAGGTTTTGGACATCTCATATACACGTGGCCAGTCTTGGTGGCTCCCAGTTAAGGCGCCTAATCCAGTTAGAGGGAGCGTCGTCCAGGTCTGGACTTTGGCATCTTGTGGCCAGTTGCGACTGTTCCCAGAGCTGTTAGTGCGGTTCACTTCTATGCTTGTGGAAGTAGTTGTGTAATATAGAAGCTTCCTTGTAGAGCAGCAATTGATTGTACAGCACTGACTGCTGCCATGGGCACAAGGCTTTTGCTGCATTTAGAGCTTCACCAGCCGCGCGGTAGAATTGAAACCTTCAGAAAGCAAAGGAACAGAAACATGCTCTCCCTGAGTCAGATGATTGATGTGGGTCAATCTTCCCCGTCATGGAAAGCGATACTATAACAAATAGGTCAATGACCATAAATGAAAGCAAAGCCGTCACAGGCTCTGTGGTATTTGACCAGAGAGGTATAAACATGCAATTTTTGTTATGGAAATATGTTCCCTACTGTGTAAACTTCATTAAAACCACCTATGCAGTTGTACAAGTGTGAGATCACTTTCATAGAACAAAATAATCTTCCATGCCATGACCGCAACACTTGGCTTTATTTAAAGCACTTGAGCAATGTTCTCATTGTCGTCTGATAGAGAACAGCAAAAGTGTAAGCTGTTGAATGAGTGCGAAGATATATGGGAACACAAGGTGTATGAGAGGTGTCTCACACTTCCAAAGTCACAGCCACACAAGGATAAACTACACAAAAGCCAGCACAACTTGACCTTCGGAAATGAAACGCGGACCTTCATCAACTGTGGCTATGCAGGCCAGCAGCGGGCAAGGGCAGCTGGTATCGCGTTGCCACAGTCTCTTGAAAAAGCCCTCACAGATAAGGTGAGAATTGTAATTTTTGGTGTTTTAGGGCAGGTTTTTAGTGGGGCTTTTGAGCAAAAGAGATTTTTTCGTTTCCCATGAGTCGAATGTGGGGGCATTGTTTGAGCTACAGCAGACGTGCTGATCGAAAATAGTGTCAAATGAAAGCCCACTAAATGACGAACAGAATGATGTCAAGATCATTTCTGTCCGTACGGCAGATGAGCCAGAAAGTTAATGTCAAAATTGTACTTTTTCTTAAACTCTTTCCAGGAAATATTAAAAGCAGAGGATGCTGAAAATGCATCAGGTAACTGAAAAGTATACATATATTTGGCGTACATAATACCAAAGCTCTGTACCAGGAAGTGCTAAAGGGCCCCAGACTTGTCCACGGTGTCATTTTTTCCTCGTCTCGCAGCTCACGAGGTTGAACTCTGTGTATTTCCCATGTCTACAAGGCACATGTTTTGCAGATTTCTTGGAGACATTGGCTTCTGTTGGATTTGAGATTGAACTACCCAACTGGCTTTCTTTCTACATTCTGGATTATTTTCGTGCTATTAAGTTATCAGATTTCTTGCCATTGAGAAACATTCTCTTAGCTCCATTTGATGGAAGTAAAGTATTCCTGGACTGAAAAGATTTGTATTATTAATTCAAGAATTTTCGACCATGGCGATTCGAATGGCATAGGTCTTAAACAGGTCGTTTTGTATGAGACTGTCCCTTTAAGCTGATGCACTGGAGTAACACACTCAGGCATATCGAGCAGAGCACTCTGGAGCAGTGGCTAAACAGCAAGAGGATGGGCAACCTTCCTCCCCATATCAGTTGGCATCTGCTAGTGGGGAATTTGGAAAAGCTAAAATGGCCGCACTTGTGTGGTGTGCCATGAAACCCAGACGGTGGGCCAATATATTTTTCTGCGGCCATTAGAGGCGGCATTTGTAGCAGCTTCTACGTGGACCAAAACTGAATCCAAAGTGGCTACAAAATCAATAGCAGACAAAAAAAAGAAAGTGACGTTACTCCGACGTCACACAAGATCCGTTTGCCATGCTCTGGAAAAACAAAAAAAGAATACAAGCATGGAACTTTTGCTCGAGAGCACTCCAAAAGACATGCTTCGTGATATGCTCTGCCCCACTTAATGCACCCATGCAGTATGCTGGTGAAGTATTAGGAAAGTGTCGATGTTAATCCTTGAGATGTCTGTTAAACTGAAGTTAACCCTGTTCTTTAATTGTATTCCTGGTCGTTCTGAATTCCCAACTTTCCTCCTCAAATTGCCTTCGGGTGGTTCCTTTTAGTAAACTTTCTGCTGGTTGGAGCTCTGTGTATTGTCCCTTTATGTTGCCCAGGCTCAATCTTTTTACGCTACGGGTGAAAGAATAATAAATTTGCCCGTACTTCCATATAAAGATCACGCAGATTATTTCTTTTAGTGCTCCAATCTGTTTCCTTGAGAGGCTCCTCCTCATTTGTGATTCTGATTTACATAAAAAGATTTTGCTCAGATGCACACAAAGAGTGAGATTTAGAGTCTCTTAAGACGATCGTAGGTTAGCAGCCATGTCTTGGCAGCTTTTTAGTTTGTCAGAAGGAATGGAAACTTTTTTGTAAAAACTTGATGTTTCTCTTACTCTTTCTGTTGGTGAGACACACATGGTTTTGAGGCTAAAGAAGCCTGAGCCTGACACAAACAGAATGGACGCACCGACAGTTTGTCCGCACAGCCCGTACCTCTTGGTACCCAGGCTCAGGCTTCCTTCACAAGCTTGCCTGTATTTATGCTATTTTATGCCTTTGAGAGACTGTCCATGGATAGATTGGGAGAAAGCCACATGCAAGCAAATACGAAGGACGTATGTGTTCAATAATATGTATCTCAACACTGTGGAAACCTTTTCAGCACTACAGAAGAAATCCAGAAGATTGGGAAAGTGTCCAGCATGAGTGCGCAAGAAATGGAAAGCTTCTGTTGCAAGGCAAACAGGTTTTAGCCAGCACGTGAAACATCTATTATTAAAACATCCTCAAACAATTTATTTCTTGCCTCCCTTTTGCCCCTCTATTGGCACTTCCATTGAAAACATTCCTAGCATGTACCATTACTTGCCTTCTGATGTGCCCCACAGTTGTTGCGGTCGCCAAGACAATAATGGCAGGTACACTGCTCACGAGATATGCAACTTCTTCTAGCCCGCGGTTGAAGCAATTTGCATACGTGTCGCTGCTTCTCCTGCATAATCTAACTCATCTTATCCTATTTAACATATAGGGTAATATAATATATTTCTACAGACTGTTTTAATTTCTTGTTTCGCTTGAAGAATACCAGGCTTTGGTTTTGTAATTTGGTGCGCAATAAAGCCTCGTGGCTTCTGGAGGTTTTCCCGATGCCACTGTGGCGTAATATAAAATTTGAGGGTAGCTGCTACACGTGGCTGCATTGCGCTTTATTGGCTTGACGCCCTGTGCCAAAACCTAATTGTTTAGTAGCATTTGACCCCGTCCAATCATAGTGCTGAGCCTCCGGGCCGACCGTCTGATCCAGGCATCCCATTAGATTAGTCAATAATGCAATGGTCACTATAATCTAGTAAGTCATGGCCGTAAGATTGTGAGTGGTGAAAACAAAATTGAATAAATAACAATAACAAAGCCATTTAACTAGCACTGGAATAGTAGGTTTATTAAGATGCTCTGCTTTGAGTTTTCAGAACAAATATGAGACCGTCATCACTAAATGTGCACATTAAAGAAGCTTCGTAGTGGAGCAAAAATGTGCTTGACAACTGGAACACTCCAGGCTTTACCAAGCAGTTGTTGACGCCTTCCCAGGGACAGGTTTCCCACGTCAGTGTAATGTTCTGGGAAGCCAAACACACTGGAAGCACAAACCACTCTATTTGTATTGATAATTGGTTTCTCCAAACTGGCCCTCTTCAATCCCATTGCAAAATACATCTGTCTCCTTTTTCTATTTCTTTGTACAGTGCAGAGCTTGCAACTGATTGATCCCAAGTCTTCCTGTAACCACTTGTTATTCTTAGGTAGCTTATGAAGTGACCTTTTACGAGATGAACTCACGTAGAAGATGATGAGGAATCTTCTTCTTTGATCTCTGCTATTTTGTAAGACAGCTATACAACTGTGTACCAATGGTGCCACCAAGCTACAACCCAAAAGGCACACGACGATGAAGCCGAATTGAAGCTTAGATGAGGGCATTCTCGTGAAAAAGAGAAACCGTTTGAGACTGTGATGCTCCACCGCCAGAGCTACAACCAATGCCCAGCAAGATGACCTCACTGAGGAGCATTTTATTCACTCCAAACAGCTATTGTGAGGTTGAAACAGATGCTTGTTTTGAGTATGGAGATGGGACACCACCTATTTTTTATTTGTCACCAGTATTTCACCCCAATTTATGTTCATTCCTGTTTTCCCGGTTGAATATCCCGATGTGGGAACAGCAAGGTGTGAAAGCAAAGCTGGCAAAAAAGATTTTCCTACCGTTCCAGTTCTGTGATCCATAACACATCCCCTTGACCCTTGTATAGCACTGGTAGAATGTTGTTCTTCCCCTGGCGCAAGGAATTGCCGCGTGTGGTCACTGTCTGAATCTTGTCCACCTACAGTACAACAAAAGCTGATGAGAAATCTTATTTTTCAGGTTCTGTGCTTGTGATGAACATTGAAAATGGAATTGGTCTCATCTAAAAACAAAAGGTAAAATATGTCGAGCTGTGTGTCTTGACATGTGTGTGCAAGTAGAGACGTGCTCCCAAAATTTCCTGTCCTTGTTTTGCAAGTATTTATCAGCCGATGAGCCAGGGCGGCTGCATGGGGCATCCACTCACTACTGTACCAAAATGCTTGTGGATCATAACATTTAAATTGGTGCAAAATGACGAGAACTCTATGCATGGGTAAAGGCTTATGATGTGCCAAGCCAAACTTGGTGTAAAGAAATTGAAAGCATAGAGCTTGTGATGTTGGCGTGATTTAATTGCATTTTACTCCTTTGGCTTACTACAATTCTTGGTGGAATCTTAACCTGTAAGGAACACCTTTTCTTACTCTTGATTCTATGCCAGCTCGGGACGTAAGACGTTCTGATTCAAAGACTATTTTCTGTTTGTGGCGGACAGCCAAGGCACAAGTAAATTTAAAGGCACACTTAAACTCCTTTATAATGAACTTGAGTAGACGGTGAGAATGCTGTGCTATAAAAGTAAATAAATTCGCCCACGATGGAACTTTTGTTATGATACGATCGAAATGCCATGTCCAGTGGTCGCCCAACAAACTTTTTTTTTTCTGTGTCATCTGCGTGCTAAGAACAACTTGCAGCACGCATCCAGCTACCACTCATACTCGTGTATCGCACAAATTGCTTTGACTGGATACGCAATGCTACTTCCAATGATACCATTTCTGAAATTGCGGCATCGGCTTGTGGCATTGAGAAGGTAGATTGTATAGTGCTAAGTTTGCCAAGACACTGCTAAACAATGGGGCTGGTTAGTTTTTAGTGGGAGATTCCTGAAATACATAGACACTGATATACTCTCAAGTCTGAATCAGTGGACTATTATGGACAAGCAGAAGAAGACTCACAACAGGTTCTCTACCAAGTGAGCGATACAGTACTGTGGAAAGGGATATTTCTTTCTCCAGCAGGTTGCTTGGAAGTGGCCTGCAAAGCACACATCTTGCTGTCTTTAAGCTGTTACAACAACACATTTTTATTCTCATGTGTGTCAGTTACTGAACAATTACATTCAGATACTTCACTTAGTCCTCGAGTGGGAATAGCTGCTAATGATTGTTTATTTTGGCTGTTACTAGCTGCCAACAGCCACTGCTTTCATAAACCCGAGATTTCAGACTGGGTGACTCATCAACAAATACAAAAAAAATGAAACTTTTATGCAATTACAAGTACCACCAACTAATAGATGTAAAGTGCACAATCTTTGCAAGGTACTGTATGTAAGAAAATGGAAAAAAATGCAGTGTCCTCTTTGAGTGTGCTGCTTATACAAATTTCAGACAGCATTTTGTACA
>JARGYV010044964.1:0-10533 GCA_029532675.1 Ornithodoros moubata | reverse complement strand
TCGGTTCAATAGATAAGTTTTCAGAAATATTTGTTATCAAACTGTTATTTAAAGTAAGTTACTTTTGCATGGCCTAGCATCCAATATTGATTGTGAACCTGTTATGCACAAACTCTGCTAATTTTGCTTTGTTCCTCCACAGAGTCACATTAGCATGTATCAGGAATTGTGCCACAGCGAGACGCTGACTGGTGCCCAGACGATCGGACGGGCCTTGGCCTCGTGGCTGGTTGAGTACCGCATCGTGGAACATCTCTTTGGCCCAAACCTTCATGTTGAAGTAAGCTATGTGACCAAAGCTCCATGTTAGCAACAAGGTGTCACCATCTCTTGCGTATTAAGCAGTTAGTCCCTGGTGCAGTGGGGGGGGCTTTCAGCAGGTACCTCCCTTTAACTAAGGAAAAACTGAGCAAGAAATTCTTCTTATCAGAGAAAGACACATGCATACATGGCCTATGAGGTAGCTCAGGCTTACTTGTATACGGCAGCATTTCTAGGTTTTCATTTCCGAAGTGTATGATGTGAACGATGTATGTACAGAAGCGAAAATGTCAATACCTACTTTTGAAGAGGACTCTTTTGTGTTTCTCTACAGTCACATGCTTTAGTTTGGTTTGTATTTGCAATTATTGAGTGTGATAGAAGCTTCCTGGAACATGTTTTTATGTTGCCCTTGAGACATCATGAGTTTATCTGTGCTTTCCAGGTGATAAAGCAGAGCCAACTTGTGCTGAACCTCCTGGCATCCGAAGGGCGTCTAACAGCGCAGCATTTGGATGCAATGTGGAGTGCCACGCAGCTGAAGCATTGCGGGAGGCAAGTGCTGGACCTGCTGGCCCCGCTCATACGTAGCCTTCATCCTTTGCCAGCGCGGCATCTGTACGCTCGGCTTTGTGCGACGCCTCCGCGGGAGCACAACGAGCAAGTGAGTGAGAAAGATGTGGTCATGGGACATACGCAATTGAGCTCTCTTGGCCTCTTGGGATTTACTTCAGCACATTGAATGCACCACAAATGAGATTTAGAAGGAAAATACAATCGAGCCTTGTTTATCTGGATCTTGTGAAGTTTCTCCCCTATGTTTTGTTCTCATTTCTAAACGTATACTGTATTATAATTTGGGTTGTAAGGTTGCTTTTTGAAATCCATCCCAGCAACCCTATACTATTTCAGAATGGTGATAGTATATCATGGATGATAGAGACAGCCCTTTAATGACTATTGTACAGATTCCGCCATACTGTGATTCTGTTCCATAGTGGAGATCATTCCTTTTGCAGACTCTACTGCTGGCGTCATCATTAATCAAATATCTCTGGGCAAGTGCTGGGGGACGTATGCCTTCGTCGCTGGATCCCGAAGACAGAGGCAGCCCCTTCACTCTTATTGTACGAGGTCAGCTACATGTGCCTCCTGAATTGCGCAGAGGTACTGTCCATTGTTGTTCATACGCATATTGTGGTGTTATGAACTCATTTCTGTGTTAGGGATGTTGGTATTCACTTCATTTGGAGATTCTTTGTTTTTTGTATCAGATATTGTAATTGTTTTGGTAAATGCCCTAAACTATATTGGCAACATATTCTTTGCAAATTATTAATCACAGCCAAGATAGTTCCTCTGCCCGGTAAGCTGCAAGTTTCAAGTTTTCGTACCTTGAGCTTCGAAATGAGGAATTCATTATCCTTCTTCAAGCTTTAGATTGCTAGAACAGAATTTTTTTCTTTTTTGCTTTCCTATTCCTTTTTTCATTTGGAGAAGACAGGTCCTTTGTGTTTGTTGGGTGGGAAAAAATGATTTTTGCACTCCACACAGCTCAACTGTGGCCCTGCTCGTGTCGTGTGTCATCGGCGACTGACATAATTTGTCACTTTTCTTCTTGATTATACTCTTAATGGTGAAGATTGATAGCAGAAATAATGAAACCCATAAGGAGGCAATCAACTTATGCAATCATATACCCTTCAGTAGGTAAAAAGCCATTCGGAGCCAGGAGCCTAAAAGGTGTCACCGTAGACGGCAGTGAAGATGACGACGAAGAAGAGGACGAAGATGACGAGGAGGGCCTCTTTCGTACTCCCAGGGGTCAGGTAAGTGCCTGACCAGGTGTGTAATGGGAAAGCAGGTCAACGAACATAACACTTTCAGTTGCAGGCGGTAGCAGGGTCAGCAGAGAGGCCTCCAGTAGGAGAATCTTCGTCCGAGAGCCCGGGCAGTTCTCCAGCTCGCATGCGGGGAGTACCTGGTCGACGGAGTCTACATCCATGGACAGCTCATCAGCATCCCCCCACTAGGGTGTGGCTTTCGTTTTTGCACCTCAAAGCTGGTTTCCATAAACAGCACTGCACATTCAAGATTAACCATCACACACTTTAATAGACACGAAACTTACTACGTTGCTACTTTTAGGATGAGGATGAAGAGGAAGAAGAAAGTGGTATGAGTGGAGGGGAAGAAGAAGAGGAGGAAGAGAGTGAGGAAGAGCTGAGCAGCGAAGAGGAAGCACGGCAGACCAGCCCTGAGCCAGCCCCTTCCTCCGTTCACCCTCCTCCACCGCCTCCCCCTCCCATCTTGGAGAGGGTGCTTACGGAGCCCGGGCTTACCCCTGGACACGCCATCGCCGCCTTGCAAGGGTACGCTGAACCCGAACTTGGGGCTTTTGTAAGCCAGGTTTCGTGTCTGATTTTCATAACTTTTGAAATTCCAGCAGGACCAGCAGCAAACTGCTGGAAGAGAGCCCCAAAGCAAACGGTGGTGACAAATCGAGGGTTTCTGCTGAGGGTGACAAGATCAGCAATGGACCGTCGTCGAGTTTGGCACAGAATGAGTCAGGGTGTGTTGGCCCTCTCTCTTTTAAACGTCATTTCATCTCTTGTGTTAATGTTTAGTGTCTGAAAATTGTAACTGCGAATTTGCTTCTCTTCTACGAAGCTAACGCATGTGTTTTCGACACGGCTGCAGGAAACTCAGTGGTGCTGGCAACACGGAAAACAAAAGCAGCAATGTGTCCGAACATCGTAGCGATGCTCAGATTGCAAGACGCAGCAGTCCTACGTGTCCCAGTGCAGTCTCTCATTGTCGGGATTCTGTGCCCGCTTTAGATGTGGAGCAGATCTGTCAGCCTGGTAACACCCTGCTCTGGGATCTGCTGCAAGACGGGAAAATCGTAAGTGTAGAGGCCTCCACTTCTCCGAGTATCAACGAACTAAAGTGATTATAAGTCTTAAAGGTTAACTGCAAAGCTCTCTACTGGTGTTGAGAAATTATACTCATCGCAAAGTACACACAGGATATAACCTCTTCGTGAAATTTCAAACTGCAGCGTCACTGTTATCACCATGACATTTTGTTATGTGACGTGTAGCAGACGACGTGAGCGCACGGCCAAAGGCGATGTGACGTTGGGAGGATATTCCGGCTGGCTTTCCTCTCCTTGCCTCTGTGCCTTTTCGGCCCCGTAAGAAAAATCCACATCAATCTTGAATCCTCACAGCAGCGCACACGCTTCTATGTGATTTGCACGGTCACCAGTGTAGGGTAACTTTATCCTGTAACATGTCATTTCTTCTAAATACATATGACATAACAAGTGGAAACGGCGGTGCATGTGTTCCCAGTCTGATTTGGCAGATTCCAGAAACGTACTATTCTGTGACAATCTAGCTGAAACATAAATGAAGCCATGAATGTACATTGAAAATAATAAAAAAAGCACATGACACGTGTTATGTGATGCATATTTTCTGCTTTGATTTTGTTTTACGTCGACACCTACGTTACCAGAGGGTTGATGCATAGTTTTGGCGAAGTTATCAGATTATACTACATGTAACAATGCATTTCAGAAGTACTCTTCCTTGCCATTGATTATCCCCCTATACGAATCCTGAGAAATCTGCAGTTGTGTCGAGCGGCCGCATTCCACACCATCTTTTCGTGGGTGTATCCTGTTGTTGATAAACCTGACATTTGAGGAATCCACGATGTCAGAGTAGGTGTCTTGTTCCATTTTTTATGTGTGACAGCAACATGCAGCGGTGAATCAGTGAGTCAGCTAGTGTAGCCCAAACTTCCAGCTGAACTGTCTTCTCCTCCGAATGATGTCACTTCCGCTCAAATGAAATGACGGTGGACCAGCAGCATGGCTGAATGGGCTAAGGCTTCACTTGTCCCATGCATCGGCTGGGAGGTGATGGGTTTGAATCCCACTGCGAGCTGCATTATCCAGGGTTTTCCCTGGGTTTGCACTCACACCAAATAAAAAAAAAAAAATGGGGGTGGTTTCGATTTTCGAAAGGTTCAATTTGAAAGGCTATTGTTCTAGCTGAAGCTACGTCCTGTGTCGTGAGAATAAAATATGTTGGTTTTGAGAGCTATCTCTTTCATTTAATGCATTGAAAATCCACTACATTTAGGCTTTGCAGTTGGCCTTTAAGGTTTAGAGTGGATGCATGAAGAAAGTCAATTAGCATCATTTTCATACTCTGAATATTGCTTGCAGGAGGAATTGGGTGAAGAACTGGCACTTGAAGCAGAGAAAATATTGTGCAGTCTCGTCTGCTGGTCTCTAGACAAGATGATTCGCATGAAATTCATCGAGGGTTGCCTACATAATTTGGCCAATAGCAGGTAAGGTCATGAAAGCTGGGCATTTTCTTTATTTTGTTCGTTTTCTTTTTCTCCCGTATCTCTTTGGTCACCAATTATTGACCAGTACCTTCTCTGCATCTTCCGTTCACCAGGTCTGTGGTCGTCTCACTTCGCCTTCTGCCTAAGCTTCTCGGGTCGTTCCAACAGTTCAGGGAGGGCATCGATACACACTACGTCACAATGTGAGTTTGATTCCCTTCCTCTGTGTTTAAGTCTGATAGATGTTCACGAAGTGGCAACTGTGTTGTGCCAATGCAGGTGGGCCGAACGGGAACATCGCATGATGCAGCACTTTCTCAACGACCTTGTCAACTACACAGCAAACCATCGCGAAGGGAAAGCTGTCGCCCACAAATGGTATGTTTACAAAAAATTTTGACGGTGGTTTGTACTGGACGTGTCACATTATTGAATCGTACTGGATTGACGAAGTTCTTGTCTCTTTTCCTCTGTTCTAGTTACAGTCACACGGAGCAGATTCAAGTACGACTGCACTTCTTGTCGTGTGTCTTTTCCACGGCTGGTTCACCGGATTCGTTTCGTGAGTGTTTTCCCTTGCAGTCACTTAGAAGGATTTGCATCATGTGATGAGAGGTTTTTAGGTAAAACCAGCGAGAGAAAAAACGAGAGAACCTCGTAAGCAGTACTGAAACATCTCACCCTCGCATCACTGAGGTTGAGAATGTTGCGCAGTTGCTTCGTGGAAGCATTGACTTTTATGTTTGTTACCAGCCATTCCTATAAAGCAATCCGCAATGCTTTTGTACTTCTGTTCTGACAGCTTCGTGTTTCCTTTCTTTTGGTAGGCCTGAACCAAGAGCAGCTCGACGTACTCTGGTCCTGCCTCGCACTAGACCCGGAGTGTAGCAACGAATTGTTCGCGTGGCTTCTGAATCAAGTGCGTAGTAGAGAGCAGCACGCCTTGGGTGCCGATATCTTCAAGCACTTGCTCCTGCAGAAGGTGAGAGTACTGTTACTTGATAATGCTTGCCTGGCAGGGTACATGGGAAACAACGTATGCGATATTCTGTGGCACAGTGTCCGGTTTTACTACGCCTCAATGACTATTTTGCTCTGGATGACAAAACCCAGGTCTCAGGTGGCATGAAACAGTTGATCGGTGAATCGTAAAATGGCGTAAATCGTGTTTTGTGGCATAGATGAGTTGCTTGACAGCTCAGCACTGATGCAACTGTGATCCTTTCTCTTTCTTTTCTCTAGCTGCCTCAACTTCCAGCAGCTACTACCAGCATGACAGCCTTGAACCTGCTGCAACAGCTGAGCAGTCAGGCACAGGAGGCGGCTAGTGTAAGTGGGGATGATGATGAAGTGAAACCTTCTTACAGTGAACATTGATACAACAAATTACTACAGCGAGGTAAATGCAGGATTTGGTCAATCAGCACCTTATTTCAGTGGAAGTTTTACAGGGTTTCTCGAGGATAAAATAGTGGGTTGTAGTGACAAGATACGTGCTTAAAAAGAGCTGTAGAGGGGTAACCTTTGCAGTATGCTGCCACAAAGCTCGGGAAGTTTAATCTCGATTCATTGATTAGTTCTTAAAAGTCCTGGAAAGACGTTGCACGAAAGACGAGAGAAACAGCAAAACTGAGACACCATAAAAACGAATAACCATCAATAACCATGATCAAAAAGGTGAGTACTATAGTTGATGGCAAAAGGAAATCAGGCATAGAAACAAGTAGAAAGCGGAACATAGACCATGGCTTGAGCTTCACTAACGCAACAGGCATTCAATGGGAACCTTGTTCTCAGTTTAAGAAAATTTTTTACCTAAGTTGGTCACATATGCAGGCCCCGAAAAAAGTTGTTGACATGAAGCTTCTGCAGGGCATGATCTTAACATGACATGATATCCACTCTAGGCATGTGGGATAAACCAGTTGTGGGAAATAGCTCTGAAGGCACTGAGCACAGATGTCAGTATGGCTGCCATCCAGTACCTCAACAACTTCTACTTCAATGGTTTGTATTCATATTCCTGACATTGCCGAGTTGCACTGAGCATGCATTTAACGCGGCTTGCTTTCTACCGTAGTGCACCACGGAACATTAGAACAGGAGGAAGAATTCATTCAACGCTGCATGAAGAGCCTCTCTGTGGCCTCGGATGCTCTGGCCAACGTAAGAATTGAAGTGGCATTATAGTATATACCGGTGGTAGTATCTACCTTTAGTACGTCACCTGAGTGAAAATCCAAAGGTCTGCTGATGGGTTATTCTTTTAATAGTCTCCACAGCGAGAAGAAATCACACTCATGGTGGTGCAGAGGGCGCTGCAGTTGCTCAAGATGCATCTGGAAGCTTTCCTGCGGCGTTATGCGTTCCACCTGCGGCGCTGGGCACTTCAGGAGCCACACCACGGGACAGGAGGGCAGCTACCACACTTGCTACTTCTGCTTCCTCACCGGGCTGCAGCGACTCCTGCAGCTCCAAGTCCATCTGCCCCAGAAGGGGGAGCAGGTGCAGCGGGAACACGACTTCGTGTCGTCTGCCAACCTGCTGGGTTGCCACACAAGGTGAACTTACTGTGATATACTTTACTAATCATTTGGGGTTCAGTCCCACCCAAAAATAGTCAGCCTCTGAGTCATAACATGTAGTCAGAACTAATATAAGCGACATGGTTCAATGCAGATAACATTAGAGTTGCAGAGCAACGATTTTGTGGCTGACTTGCGTGCCGAAGTCTCGCATTGGTGGGAGAAGCTTGAGCAGGTAAATAAAAATCATTGCAAATATTACTCCAAGTTGCAAGTGTTGTAAGTGTTGGGTCACAGCTGCATTGCTAAACTTGACGATTTCAGGCGAGCCAGATTGATTCGGATATTGGAGGACCGGTTCCGAGCTGCTCTTCTCCGGGCCTGATTCGTATGATTACTCAGGGCCAAGAGCTCACCACTGATCTTGATGAAAAGACGCTTTCCGAAGTGGGCTTTAAGGATCTACAGGTATGGGGTCCACAAAACAGTGTAATTAAGTTCTAGTAGTCTCAGGTCTTCATTTTCAAACAAATGTTTAGTAGTGAATGAAAGAAATGAAATGATTTTGTTTGGAAATCCTGTCAAAATCATGTCATATCTTCACTAGTACTTTCATTCAAGGTCAGAGGCAGCATGGTCTAATTGTTTTTTGTTGTCGTACTTTTACAAGCAGGTATGAGGCTCTCTGGCCAACACTGTAGCATCAAGGCTACCCGTATCACTCTTCTGGGTTTAGTGGGAGTTTAATGCAACAATAATGTGTGTCTTTTTTTGTGAGAGGTAGCAGGAAGACATATTTAAAAACAGTACAAAATAAAACACAACTTCTTCTCAAAAGCCTCATACTGTTTTCTCTGTAGTTCTAACACAACCGTTCACTTTCAGTTGGTGTTTGTGTCCGTGGGAGCAGCACGTAACGCAGGCCGCAAGCGTGTGGCAGGTAGTGATGGGGCGTCTGCTGGTATGGCCCCTGAGGCAGCATGCCTACTTCCCTGCCCAGCGAGGGACCGTCTTCCAACCCTTCTGTTGCTGCGTCCTGCGTACCTCGACCAACTCTTCGCACTTATGCAGCAGCTCGGCAATGTGCGCACTCGCAACCGTGCCGGGGTATGCCACTTTCACCGAAAAGTATTTGTGTACTAGGATAGCCCTACCTGTGATTTCTAATTTTCCCCCTCTCTTGTCTTCATCGTGTCGTAATTTAATTCCATATTGCAGGAGCCTGTGCTTCATACCAAAGCTCAAGTACTCTCTCGTAGGGTGTGGGAAATTCTCACCATGCTTCCAACCTCACCAGCTATCTTGCGAGACTTTGTCACTATTGCTAAGGTGAACGCCTGTTGCTTCAAGCTTTAGATTTTGTCTTTTTTTTTTTTTTCTATCTTTCTCTGTTTCGACTTCTGACAAGACATTCTTCGGCAGGATTCAACAACAGAGAGCACGGCTGCTACACTGCACGCTCTGCTGAATCCCGAAGTGCCGCAGAAACTGCTGTACTCCCTGCAGATAGTGGAGTCCCTGCGGCAGCAAAGCATGCGACCATCCGCTGCCATAAAGGTAAAAAATCAACAAGAAGAATCTGTGGGAGTTTTACCGACCTGAGAATGCTGCGATTACTTTCAAAGGTGCATTTTGTACTCCTTGTTGGTTAAAGTTTTAAATCTGTCATTTCATGAAATATGAAAGTAATGAAACCACAACTGTAGAACCTTCATAATGTCCAGTAGCCGTAATGCTAGTATTGTATCCTGTAGTTTCTTGTTGAAAAGATGCTGAATATCTTGGGCCCTGTGTGCTTAATGGCCCTAAATGCCATTTTGCACTTGCACTTATGACTTGTCAAAACTGAAGTACAGCACCATAAAATTTCGTCTTGATGCTCTGCATACTAATATTTGTGCCCTGTTTATGTTTCAGGGACGAAAGGCACAGTCTTCGAACAGCAACATTGAAAGTGTTGGAACTCATCCGACATGGGCAGAGAAAGTAAGGTGTTTTCAGCCATTTCACACAAGTACAGCCTGTGCCTTTTCTTTTGCAAAACATGTCCTCATCCAGCGTCTCAGCCAATAGAATTTACACATAAAGCATTCCATTAAGAAATATTCCAAACATTTCTTTGTCTCAATTTTTGCTGCACTTTGCCTAATGTCACTTTTGGTGAAACCCGCTGTTTCAGTTTGTCGCTTGTGGCGGCCTTCGACACCTCTTTGACATTTTTGCCTCTGGTGTGTTGCATCCGAGAGAAGGGGAAGAGTGGAACGAGGTAAGCGGTTAATAATAGTTAATAAAGCCACTACTTTGTGGATGATTTTTCTTGCACCATCTAATATTGCCCTTTTTACTGACAGTGGGCTGAGGACTGTTTGGCATGTCTCCTTCGTGTCATCTATCACTTCGGCCTTGAAAATGGGCAAGGACTAGACAGCCCAGCAGTCGACGAGGTTCCAGACACCGCACTGGAAGCCTCGCGCAAACGGGCCAAACGCCACAAGAAAGGGTCGGTGGAGCGGCTGGTAGTTCCAAAGCTGAACCAGGTACAAAACTTGCTGCTGCGTTTGGTCGATGTCACTCAGTCTGCAGTGTCACAATTAAAATTCTCTACTGTAATCATTATTTTATAATGACTAACTTTAAATGGTACGAAAGCATATTTCATGTGTGTGTGAGAAATGAAGTTTGAGAATGTGCTGTCATATTAATTAGTACAATAATTAGTAATTTGTCTACTCTTCTGAAGATGTTATGATACTAATAGTAAAGTCCAGTGAAAATATCTAGCAAAGCATGGCCCTCCTGGGGCTTCACTTGCTGTATTATGCACTCTGGGAGCTTCTGTTAATCTTGCCAGATCTTTGCCTGTAGAACTTCAAAATGTACGAAATGAGTGAAAAGAATTTGCGAGATTTCCTCATATCCTGCCCTCTTTTACTGCGCTGTAATAGGTGTTGCTTGACATGCTGGGGAGCGGCGAAAAGTCTGGCAGTGAAGCATCCGACCAAGAATCTGCCAATTTAGAAAAACTACTTTCTGGGGCACTAGGAGCGGGCACTACGACCTGCGACCCCCACCAGTTGAGGACTGGCTTCTGGGGCAGGGCCCACGTTGTACATTGTGCCATGCGACTTTTAGCCTCCTGGGCTCATTCCCGACCCTCGGAGCACCTCCTGCTCCAACCTGGCTCACGTCTCGACTCCTGGCTCAAGCAGCTCGTCCTCGACGACCCAGATGTGAGTTTCAAGCTGCGTGATCGGTTCGCGATTTTGTTTACGTGATCTGCATATTCTGTTGTGCAGCCCGCGGTGCGGCGGGAAGCGTGCACTGGTCTGTACAGGCTGTGTCTCGGTGTTACTACGGATGGCAAGTCGGGCCAGTCGTA
>JARGYV010044910.1:0-10092 GCA_029532675.1 Ornithodoros moubata | reverse complement strand
CGCACACTTTGGACCTCGATTTACGAATCCCTCGATTTATGAACGATTTTTCAAGAAACGAAGGGTGTTCATAAATCGAGGGTTGACTGTATATAAACCCCTCGGCTAATGAGAGACAAGGAGCTGGTGACTACGGACTAATTCCATTCTATATCATATGACTATTCTCACACAGCTCTGAAAATCATAGAAAAGAAAATAATAAAGAAGCAACGTCATAGGTGTGAACACTGACGCCTCTTGCTTAGAACTGGTGATTTTTGTTTTTCACGTAAGGTGATGTAAAATGCATATTCTCGACCTGAGGAAGCAGTCTTTGTGGTCTCCTCTAGCTCCTATGTGAAGCTATACTTCCGCTTTTGAAGTTGTTGGCTAGTTCACGTTGGTTGCAGGCTCGTTGCAGGCAGGTTGAAGACTGCAGTATAAAATACCTTGCTGCAGGCTTATTATTTTACTTTGTCGCACCGGAACGGGTCTTGATAGAGGTCACAAACTGTTTTCGTACCACAATCCACCTTTTATGTCGCAGCTCCTCAGTTGTCCATTTTATTCCTTGTTGTTCCGCAGGAGATGAAATAACTGATGCGACGTTCGTGTTTATGATAGCGTGTGTTTTCATATAGCGCCTAACAAGACTGCAACGTCGCATCAGAAAGAGAGAGAGAGAGGTAACATCTGGGATTCAATATCTAGACGCTTACGACGAAGGAGACGCTGTCGAGGTCGGGGAATCATTTTATGACGGCGTGATGTAGGAGCTACGGGGCTTAGCTTATTTCTTTTTGCTATGGAAGAGAATGACGCGCTGCAGACAGTGCGAATCTAGTGCCACGTTCGTGAACACGGTCGCAAATGATCGAATCCGAGATCGAATCTTACGTCAAGATGTGGTGGCGGTGCTGGATGTGCTGATTTTTTTCTTGGGTTTTTCCTGATGATTAAACGCCTATGTTTACACAATCCTCTTCGAAATCGGTCTATGACGTACGTCTCCGTTTTATACATTCATTAATCGTGACGTGGTCTACCACAACCAACCTTAGCTAAAAAATGCGATCAGCCGCATCTTTCATCAGAGAACAAACCCCTTTTGAAAGTTCCGGCCACAGTCATCATGGGCCAGAACTTTCATCGTGTCCGATGTAGAGCTAAGCATGGGTGTATTTTTTTTTTCATTTTGTACCGTTTCTTGTGTCCCTGTTCTTATGCAAGTATGGTGCCCCAATACTATGTTGTAGTTTTCAGCGCACAGTTAGGCTAATTGTGCCACCTCTCGATGAAAAGTCGTTAGTTTGAGTTTAAAGGTATATACAAGCTCACAAACCATGTACTATACATACTGCCATTCCAGCACTGGACATTCATTTCGAGCTAGCCCACCCTCATAAGCAGTGCGCGGACGTGACATGACGTGACGTGCGTAGTGTTAGCTTCAGAAGGCCACGTGGCATGCAATCACTTTTTTTAAGAATGACCACAGCGTCGCTCTCTCCGCCTCTCAGTGCAGAGCCAGTGAAGAATAACATGCAGAATGAAGCCGAAGGCCTTCGACTTCACCTGCGTCACAACCGTCATGAAAGGCGTCGACACATCACTTCCCCCGTCTGAAGCGTTAGCTATCTTTGCCTTTGCAGGCATCATCAGCGACTAAAGAATCTATGGTTGTCAGTTTTATTGGGGCCGCACAGTGCACAAATTCGGTAGTCCCGACGGCCACATCCATGCAGTAAAAGTTCAGGAGCATGGCGAGGCATCTCACTCTTGTTATCCACACCTCCTCATTACGTTAGGAGTAGCACTGTGGGAGCTGCGGAAGAACTAAGTGTTCATAACCGACACGTGGTTTGTGGGATGTTAGGAGTTGGAAGCGTCGTAATCGGGCACGCAGGATGATAGCGAGCGTGGTAGAACGGGTAGAATAGGGCCGGTGAGGAACATCTGGGCCAGTTCGTCTGCCGACTCATTTTGGTGTATGTCCCGGTGACCAGGGACCCAAGAGAGAATAATACTGCGCACGTGAGGAGGGGATAGTGCGCGGACGACGCACATAAGAGGATGCGGAAAAGGGCTAGTCAGGGATGTCACCAAGGAAAGACAGTTTGACGAGACAATCACTCGGTTGTGGAAGGGCGGTACTCGGATGAGACCGAGGGCAAACGCTAGCAGCTCTGCTTCAAAAACCGGATCGTAGTTCGGCAGCCTAGCGTGGGCAAGAGTCAGGTCAAAGATGTGTTGATCTGTTTGCCCACACATCGTACAACTGTGTGGTTATTCGTATAAAAATAAGCGACACTAATCAAAAATAAATCAACTGCACAACCAATACGTGGAAGCAAGTACGAAGAAAATGACCCGCAACGCCGTTCTGACAGAACGCGTGATTTGTAAGGTTGTAGCGCCAGGCACCGAGAAACTCGGGCAAAAAAGAAAATATTAAAAGCAAAAGGAAATAAAGGAAGGAGAGCGCGTCGAGCTTCCTAACGACATCAGAGGTGCAGCAGAGGGCCAGCTGGAGCGCGATCGATGGCGCTGACGTTGGCGCTGTTCATTCAGACCTGGTTTTATGAATGAAACTTTGATGGTGGCGCCCCCCTCCGACATCCATGCTGCAGGTTTTCTTTGTCTGCCACAAGGCACTCGCCTTGACGGACCATTTTGACGTGTGGGTGCTCCATTTCACATTTTTTATCATACGTCGTTTCTTTATGTCTGTCCTCTAGCTTCCGGCATTTATTCCTTTCTTTTCATCCTCCTCTCCTTTTTCCCCTTTTCTTCTATAACCACGGAAAAAAAAAAAAAAAGAAAGGCGTAGGAAAAACGTTGCTCTATCCGAGTGTCCGGCGCTGCGCTGAGAAGCTTGGTTGCGGAAGGATAAGGATGGAGGGTTGGAGGTGAGGTGGGGAGGGGGGCGGTTGGGCTGCTAAAAATAGCTTCTAGCGTTGGACCGGGAGGAAGGGAGGTACAAACGTCGACGATGAAAAGGAAGTGTACGTTCTGTGAGCTTTTTTATGCTTCGACGGTAAGGGATGGGATATTAAGGAGCGCGCAGGAAATAAGGGAAGGATAAACAAACAGTCACGTCTGTTCGGTGAGGATAAGAATTCTTCCCCGGCCAGTTCAAAGCAAAGCCGTCTGGTGTTCGGTTCGAAGAACGGTGAAATATGACCGCTCCCATGTCACTCAAGTATCCGCCGCTTAGGGTATTTCGCCTTGTGCGGGCTTTGCGTTACGTTCGCAGCGTCATGTAGCTTTTCTTTCTGCCGTGACATTTAGTATGTCGATCTTCCTCCCTTACTTTCGGACGTAATTCTCGGATAAATCGTTCTCTTTTCCCGCATACTTTGAAAACAGAGCATCGATAAAACGGTGATGACCGATCGCCATTCCGAATGATATCTTTTACTGACCCTATTTGCTGAAAATGGTGGGCGTACGCCACGTCTGCGTAATGTTTCCTTGCCATGAACCATGTAAAAGCACACGGCCGAAAACGTGAAGCACAAAGGAAGCGACGAAATCTCTCGCACAGTGCTTTTAAGGATTATTGAAAGTTTTCCCGCCTTCTTTACTTGTGTTCCTAATTTGTTGCTCAATTTGAATTACTTTCCATGGAATGTCTTCAACAAAAACAACTTTATTCGGCTGTTCAGCTTGTGAGCTGTGTCGGTACTCGGTGGTGCTTCCTGACTGATTGCTTTGGACACCGGTAAGCTGCGCGGTACGTGAAAAATCAAGGCTGTTCTGTGGCAGAGTGTCATGCCGTTGAATCCAGTTTAGCACATGAAATTTTGCTCTCGTTATGAAACTCAGCGCCTTTAATTTTCATAAAGGAGCACGGAATTTCGCAAGACACGCGAAAGCGACACGTTGTTCACGCCAAGTAGTAGCACAGAGACCTGACTTAGTTCATATTTTCTCCGTAAAATGTTTTCCTCCTTGCAGCGGGGGAACGCAATTCTTGGGACCATCCTTCAGGTCAGAAAGAGCGGAATGATTTCTGCGAGCATGCATTGGCATGACAAGAAGCGCATGCATGTTGATGCCCTGGTTCGTCACACATTTGATGCATAACGCGAGTATAGAATTTCTTTCTTTTGTATTTGTATTGCGGAACAGTACTGACAACAACGTACGAAATACCAGCTTTGCGCGTTTTTATGCGAGTCCTGGGATTGTTGCTGTTGCCAGATATTTATGACTGTTCAGTGAGAGAAGGCTTTAGCAGGATAATTTACGAGATTTTAAATGGAAATGTCGTTACACCAAGGCGTGTACCACAACGACAGAAACCGAATAGGGCAACATACCGCTCCTTGTTCTCCTTTTGATTCTAGTGGTGGTCATGTGGTGTTGGGCAACGCAGTGCTTAATGTGCACAAGGCGTCCTCCGTCCAGTTGCAGGACACTGCTGTAGAACGACGATTCGAACTGGTCTACGTGGCGTCAAGCTATCCTCTAAATCATTTCTTTTTTCTCTCTATCTCATACCCTTATCACCCGGAAATGCTTATAATGCATCTTACCCGCGATTTGAATCTTGAATTCGTGCGGCACTTCAAGCTGAAGAAGAGGATCTTTAGGATTCAACTTAATCCGACTAGTTCCAGCCGCCTGCGAGAGGCCGCCTGCGAGAGTCGTCCTAGAATAGCTCCTGCTCCATGGCAAAATATTCTGTTTCTTTCTTATCTCTCCCTCTCTCTCTTTCTTTTCGTGAAGGGCCAAAATATTCCTATGACTTCGCGGAAGCAATTCAAAAACATGTGGATCGTTAATTTCAATCGTCGTTTGAAACGTGAACAAAAACCAAACAGTAAGCATTCCTTACCTTTCCTGACGACCGAAGCCCTGCATCTGCCAGCGGAGCAGAAGTATTTCGTGCGTGGACAAAAGCAGTCCTGGTGGGTCTTGCATTTCTGATTCAGGACATTTCTTCGGCACCATTCCTACAAGCAGAAATTCGGAAGAAGATTAGGGAGAGCTTTGAAAGGCGCTTTTTTTAAGCCGCTTAGACGGTGGGCAGGTCTGTAAATTAACACAAATGACATTGCTTCAGCAACAAGCACAGCGGTTTTAGTACACCCCATCCGTATACCATACGATAATTTCCAAACACTTCGTAAACGTCTAATATTTGTCAAATGGCTCTCTACGGCTGCATTCAGCCGGCCTCTTATCCTTTAACGGGGCACAAGGATGTAAGCTGTGCTGTAGTGGTTCAGCTGTATCATTGTATTGTATTGTATTGTATCATTTATTTCCGTGCTCCCCCAAAAGGGAACCAAATCCCCGTCACAGGAAAGCACAAACAACACAACACAATGAAAAAATAAGCAACATCTCAACATCATAAGTGACATCTATTCAATAAAAAGCACATTCAATAAATGAGGAAATAATAGATATAATAAATACTAACAATATAACTAGATTCAAAATTGAAGTCCACTAATTTCATTCTGGTTCAATCATTCACGCATAATTTGGCTCGTGAACTAGTGTAACATTTGCAGCTGCTCCCTGAACTGCACTCTATCTACTGACGTCCTCCAGTTTTTCCCAACAGGGCCTTACTGTGATCGTGATGATTCATAGTATAATTTTTAGGCTCATAGTGTGGATTAGCACCCACTATAGCAAGTTCCAAACTACAAGCGAAGATTAGCGAAGATTGAAGTTTGGAATGTCGAGATAAAAATGAAGAGTTAGTTGAAAATTGACGTACATGAGAGGTAAGCAGCAAGACGATATCAATCTGAAGACGGCAAAGAAATGCTATCGAGCCTCGGTATGCCGATCGAGCACGTCTTCCAACAGTGGTTCGCTGAATAAAAGTTCTCATGTGACGTGAAAGTTCTTCACTTGCACGCCTCGTGCTATGCATTAATATTCAAGTACACAGTTATTGCATGAAGATACAAATATAGGCGTATCTACAAGCAGGTCACAGTGCCTAGCTTGGTATCCCATGCTGCCACATGGCAGTTCAACAATAGGTGCTACGGATAAACCTAGCCAGCAATTACAGAAAGAATGCATAACAGTCAAATTTCTTACACGGGTGCTGTCAGTAATATGCGGCTGTATTAATACTCTTTTGAAACGCGTTGCAATCTTTTGCACGCGTACACGAGGGAACTATGGCACGGTTCTGGACGTTATTTCTCTGTTTCTTCGGTGATCTATCTCCTGCGCTACTGAAAGAGAAGCGTCGGTGGCGAGGTCCTGCTGCTACTGATAGGATAATCGCCATGGGAAAGCATCCAAATGTTTATTGTGAGTGATCGCTAAAAGCTCTTAGGCGATTACACCCGCTCCAAAGGGATTTGTAGAGAAAATAACACTCTTTCGACAGGAGTTTACAGGGCTCTTTGACCACAAAACAGGATTTAAAAGAGGTCCTTTCTTTTGCGATTTGTGAGATAAATTCGATCATGGTCCAGAAATAGTATTTAGCGGAAGAATCGTGACTTTCGTGTATCACTTTACAGGCGAGGGTAGACGTACGGCACCAAGACCATGTAGTTCTTTCATTGAACGCTGTGAAATAACCCCAACCGAAACATTAAACAACCAAGCCGCAGCTGTGGTCTCTCAGAGAGAAACACGCAATTTCTCGAGGTGACTCAGTGACGGTATAGTGGACAGCGACAGCACTAGCGGACCCTGGACAGCATCCGAAGAGCGCTCTTTATATTAAACGCATTCCCCTGCTCTTCTCGCGTGGCACATAACATCGTTCTGTTTCACATCACCTCTTTCAAATACTCCAACACGGTCGCCACATGGGTCCCCGCTGGACCGCGACGTTAATACGATCAAGCTCGAACTCGTATTTTTTTTTTCCCTCCCCAAACCTTTTCTTGTACCCTTGGTTGGTTCCACCAAGACACACGCACGTCTTCACTTCGTATATTTATCCCATACTTTTTCCTTCCTTTGTTCCTCTTCTTCCATTCTTCATCTCACAGCTGAATGACCAGAAACAAGTCGGCCGGTATGCGACTCAGCAGTTGCCTCCCGCCTCCAACGCCCGGAATTCCTGATCAAATTCAAACTTCCACCCGGCGCGCGCATTTGGCTGTTTCCAGTCGAGAAGGCGCAAATGCTCGCCAATCTTTTCTATATTAAATGGCTACATCCAGATAGGAGCAGTTGGCCTGAAGGAACGAAAAAATAAAAATAGGTTTCAAAATAGCGTCAAGAAAGCCGCCAAAGACGCAGAAGACGAATGGTTTGGTATTAGTCGACTGGCACAAGTTCTGATCTAGGTCGTCTATCTGCGACAGGGCGGGCGGGTTTGAAATATGCCGTGCGAAGTGAGATGCTGCCTCGGTAGATTTGTTCCATAGGAAGCAGAGCGTGATCTTAAATGAGGGAGAAGAAAACTGTATGCAAGCCTGATGCAGGTGTGCGACAGGAGTCATATATTCGTTATGAATATTCCGTGCTTACTGGTACATCGCGGGCGCAATGAATTGTGTGTTCTTGCATGCGTTCGCGACGCTGACCGCGGCCGAGCCTTAAATTGGGAGCGACGGTATGATGGCAAAGAATGAGTCCTAAAAACTGCGTTACAGAGGATATCTGTAACGGTTATACTACTACTAATAGTTTTTACAGGATGATGATGGGGTGCAGTGTGTCGCCGCAGATAATGCGGCACCCTATCCTACTGCACGTGAATCAAGGTATAAGATGAAGGTGAAACGTGTATAGTTACAAATATCAAGCACACGTATAGAACGACGCTCCCCACCACCAGACGTGCCCACAGGACTACAGTTCATCCAGGAGCTGCATTTGAGAAAGAAATCCCAGGAGGTATCGAGGAGCAGATCCAAGTTGGACTTTGGTCGTCCAAGGGCCAGGTAGCTGAGACAAGCTAAACGGGCAAGAGTCTAACGTGTTCATTTGTTCCCTACACTTAGGTAACGCTTAGAATAACTGAATAAACTGCCACAAAAAGCCAACAGCAGGCACGCCCACTCCTGCGACACGCGAATGATGACTTAGGAAGAAGTAGTTGGCATTATTAAGACGTATTGCGTGCAACTGGTCGTTACTGTTCGGAGCTACAAGATATCCTGCCCTTATTAACGAGGCTAGAAAAATAACAAGGGTTTTCTTAACAAGCGTAATACAATCACCAAAAGAAAAGCGGTCCAAGGCGCAGGGTTCCCTGAAAGAGGAGGCTGATGTAAGTATCATGTTCGCTTCGCATAACAAGCCGCTGCCTACCAGTAAGAGAACGAAAAAAAAGGCCTTGAGTAGGGGCGCTGGGTGACAGAAGTTAAAAATACATAACTAACGTTCGAGGCCCTATGGGAAGGTCAAACAGCGCATCTGTAAGTTTTCGCCCGTTGGCATAGATTCAAAGCGAAGTGAAGCCACGAGTTAATACGAGTATAGCCAAGAGTATATTTATTGGAAAAATTAATGATTCAATCAGTTAATAAGCTCCTAATGTATCGGCACGCGGGCAGTAGTATCATATATAGGAAAGAACGTACTGCTCTAGGAGTGATGAAACTCCCCACACCATCATCACCATTTATTGTTGTTCTCGTTGCAGAATTAACATATCGCAGAAATTCTACTCGCTTTCCGTCACCTAGCACAGCGTGAACTGAAACAAATAAATCAGAGCTCTAATGGGATCATAGTTTCTGTACATTGTCTAAGGAATCTTTTCATGCAAGTTTCAATCTCAGGTCGTATCGACCTCCAGAAACGCCCTTCTACCTGTTGGACAGACTGCGATGTTTCCAAGCGCGCTTTCCCACAATCTCTGTGCCGTGATCTATGCTGCTAGCGAAACGTGTTGTTTATGAGCCGATAAAATGGGAATGTATCAACGATCATTTTAAGGAAGCTAATAGCTGCACAAGACCCTCCACTCTTATCTCAACCTCATTCAAATTAAATTGATCTTCAGACGTCTGAAAAGGCCTTGAGTCACATTTCAACATTCAGTTTCTATTAATGGGCGTGGTTATCTCTTACTGCATGCAAGCAGCGTTACAACACATCATAAAAGAAAACAATGCAAATGATATCAGAGCCTATCTTCAGTGAGGATGACAACCGTCACTGATGCATACAAAAAAGAAAGAAAGAAAGGAAGCAAAAGAAAAGGCCTACGCGCCGTCTGATCAGTTCTCCAACTGCACACACACACATATAGTACAAGGCATCTTTCAGAGAAAGTCACCCAATACGTATAATAAAGTGCAAGCTGTCTCACAAACCTCCATCGATCGGTTCTTGGAAGCGAACGCGTCGATGGCATATAACGAGCCCAACCGATCGGCTGTCATCGAGTACCCGGTAAAATGCGTGGGTTGACAAACTGTTGCCCAGCGCACGGCACTAATCACGACGCGCTCTCATTTTCCGCACCACTGGCTTCATCAGCTTGGAGAGGGAGGTGCATGGGCGAATCGCCCGTCCGGTATTCATTGTGCTGCATTCGCACACAGATGGACACTGGACGGCTCGTATGCTGCGCGGCTTATAGTGAATGATATACGAAGCGGCGTTCTCTGAAAGTGGCATATTGCTACGTCGAATGAATTCGCCGTGATAAACACCAGTTGTTCGCACTTGACAGACGCTGTTAACTTCGCGGTAATTACTGCGCGGAATTTCGTGCCATATCGTGGATTCCTTTGTTGGCCAAATTAGCAAAGATTGACGAATATACTCTCTAAAAACAGAGCTTCACCACATAATACGTCGTGAATCAATCCCTATTTGTAGTGATATCATTGTTTTCTTATTGGTAGAAAAGAGTAGGCATACGTGCCACATAAAAGGCGCATGGACGTACGCCTACTATTTTGTACCATTCAGGGCAGTGAAGGATATTCTGTACCGTGATTAGTTTTCAAGGTGCCGTGCGGTGATGACCAATCGCCGTTCCGAATGATACTTTTCAGCAAATATTGTCAGTAAAAGATATCATTCGGAATAGCGATTGGTCATCGCCTTGTTATGCGGTGTTGCGACCCAGGCTCCGAGCGGTAGCGTGGATGAGGTAGCCAGGCGGGGGTCAGTCTCGGAAACAACAACAACGTGTTTATTCCAACAAGT
>JARGYV010044892.1:0-14014 GCA_029532675.1 Ornithodoros moubata | reverse complement strand
TTACGGAACCGAAAACCGCGAGTCGCTAGCGCCACTCTGGGCTGAGATATTTAGGTCCAAAGTCAACAATAGCTGATAGGCCACCCTGTAGATTGCTCACTCGAAAAAGCAGCGATAGCTGCGTTTAGCACTTTTAGCATTCTTTTTTTCTTAGTTCAGTGTTTGCGCCGCAAGGCAGCAAGGGCCATGAGCAGCATACAGATGAGGACAGATGGAGACAGTACAGCGGGAAGGAGGGGGATACAGGGGGTGTTATTGTCGTAGGGGCGTCGTGGGCAAACTTCAAGGGGAACTGTGACGGCATACGCCTAGAAAGTCAGTGGGAAAACCCTGGACAGCACCGTCGGCGATGGGATTCGAACCCACTACCTTCCCGTCTATGCATAAAAATGAGCGACGCCTTAGTCAACTCGGCCATGCCAATGGTTTTACCATGCATGGTCCTGCGCACATCCTGCCACAATGTTTAACAGTTCATCAACTAAGTTCATTAATTAACTTATATGTTTTAGAAATTACACATGTTTGTACCCTAGCTCCTCCCCTTGGTAATACTTGTCAAAATTTTAGATGCTTCCGAGGGGTGATATAGCACGAGCTCGTGTAGAGTACCATCGCGTATATAGAGTAAAACTTAGGGACAGTGATGTCACACCGTCAGTTGTAACCAGTTGGTTTTAACATACATCCCCACCTATCAGGTAAGAGTTGAAACCACCGTCGAAAGCGAATCTCTCAACCAACGCCAGCTGATGGGGGGACGCAAAGAGTGTCGGTGCTGTCATCGGGTGTGTCCCTTGCAGGAATCCCCTTCGGGGACCTCCGACCTCCTTCCAGCCCAAGGCGCGGACATCCATCAACATCAGAGCCAGGCGCAGTGGTCGTCTCTGCCCAGTGACCGCAACACTGGACACATAAACTCACTCAGAGCTACCCAAGCGGGAACCCCTTGCTCCATAAACTCGTTCATCTTCAAGAACCATCTTCCCCCCTTCTCGCTCTGTATTTGCAAAGAGACCACGACATATTTCCTTGCTCGTAGCTTTTCCGCCCTTCTTTACTGTCATTTTCTTTCACATTTCTTCGTTCTTTGTGTAGAGCGCTGTATACGACCGCCTGAGCGTCCTGCTCAATGGTCATCCGCGTCCGAGCTGTAGGAATGATCTCATAGTAAAAACAGATACACGTCGTCGAGAAAAGAAAGAAAGAAAAAAAAGGAAAGCTCACACGCACACACACTCACTCTCTCTCTAAGCTTTCCTTCTTTTAGGAACAAAATGGCAGCCAGACTACACTCGGAGAGTAGGGGAGGTTAGATGAGTGTGATATAGATTATTTTCTTGGAGGAACGACGACTTCTTTCTTTCTCATCATGATTGCCTTTTAGTTGTTATTTATAGCCGGAGCAGAGCGTCACAAGCGCTGCCCAGTGCGTCCAGTTGTGGAGGCTTAGGAAAGCGGAACTTCTAAAACTTTCCCCGTGCTATGGGGGAGATACGTTTCGCGAAGGTGCAGATATTGTGGCTTTTGCAGGAAGTGTGAGTTTTCGACGCGACGTTCTCTCTCTGGACAGGTCATTTCTTAGAGTTATTCCGCAGTTGTGTGACCGTCCACTTCTTCTTTGTTTGCGACTAAAATATCTTGGGCTCAGTTGTCAAGTCGCCTGAGCACCCACAGGAAGGATGGAAGAGTTCAGCGAAGGAGCTGTAAGGGTGTTGTCTTTCACGCTCTTTCCTTCTTGGCACTTCTTGCAGTTTCTTGTTCCGATGGCTGTTTCTGCTGATATGAACTTCTTTTTAGCCTTGATGGCAAAAGATGGAGGTGTCAAGCAGTTGACACGAGTTCTCACTTGTTTCACCCGTTTCTACTTAATGCGTGAGGAGCGGAAGCAATGGGGACTGGAGATGTCTTGTTCCGAACTCTTATCTTCGCCACACCTCGTCCTCCGATATACTAAACATCGCGTGAATAGTAATGCTACTGTATATACGTTTCTTATGGCGCGAGAGGTAGCTCACAAGGTCCTTGTGAGGTAAACTTAATGCAAACATCGTCCACATATACGGTATACCCTACTGGGCAAGTTTGCTTGTGCCCACCTAATCCTCGTTTAACGAACCCCTGCCAGAGTTATTGCTGCCTTCTGCGTGTGAAGTCATGCGCCACAAACCTACGCACTACCATCTTGCCTGAAGGAGAGATGTTGTTAGACCACAGGGTATACATGCTTCAGCACTACCGGCTTTAATACTCAGATATAGGTCATCAGTCATATCCCTCATATATACCTGCGTGAAGGGGTAGAATTTGGAGGAAAGGGATAAACAACGTCCCGTGCCACCCTTTGCACCTTTTCCATCCCCATTTTATACCGTTTCGTCGAAGAGTGTACCGGTTTCAGACAAGAATGGTACCGTCACTTGGCAAATGCTCCCGTCGAAATGATCTCCTTCATTTAGCCCCATGCATTTACTCCCCCAAAATTTTGTGGCAATGCAATTAGTCCCAAAGGGGCTAAAATCACAACTTTTTCTCTTAGAGTGTGGCAGCTACGAGGAACAGAAGCAGTTAAGTCTTGAGGGTCACACGAGACCTCTGGGGTCCCATGCCTTTGCTACCCTCTCGCTGTCACATTTATTTAAGACAAAAATAGCATAACAAAAAAGAGCACCAAGCATCCTCGTAATTTTCGACCCTATCTTGATCTTAGCGTCTTGCTGCGTTTTTCCACTCTTTTTAGGATTTAGGATTTGCATTTGGGGAAAAATGGAGATGACGCTCCCGCATGATACCTCAGCCACGAATTGAACGCAGTACCAAGTTCATACCGTATACTATGTTTTCTTAAATGCCAACAGGAATTAACACACTACCCTGCACGTCATTAACCTCCGCAACCGTTATCCACACTACACGAGGGTGCAACCATCATAACGCCACTTTCCCAAAGAACAAAGCAGCACTTCTCAGTATCGTGCCGTTGCGGGAGAGGACGTCGCATCAGGAGCGGAAGGCCAGCCTACTTATTAGTCAATAACATGCGTCACAGAATGGCTTGATGGCCGCCCAGGTGGCTGTGTGCATCTCCCCAACGCCAAGGGCTGTTTCTGCGTAACAAGAAAGAAAACAGGCGGTGACACTAGCACGCATAAAGCACCTCATCAGCATCACCCCATCTTTGTTATTTCGGACCGTTAAATGCAGGTGGGGGTGACTGGGTAATTAAAAGGATGATCCCAAGCGTAGACCAAAGCAGGTAAGAATCCCATTAGAAGGACACTGCTCTGAAGAGGCAATGACGAGGTCCCGTCGGTGCGAGAGACGGTTAACCACAAATTAGGCGCAATTGCGGACTGGTGGTGTGTCCCGTAGAGCGGAAGCAGACAATAAAGAGTAATTGTGATGGATCATTCGACGGTGATACATGAAGTGGTATGAAGCTTTGAAAGTCATACGGTGTGAGCAGCCAGTCTACGTGGAGGAGTTATTGGCACTGATGGTGGCTTTTTGTAGGTCGCCAGAAGGCTGTCATTAACTCGCGGTGAGCAGAAATCTATTAAGAGATGATTGCAGAGTAGTCGGGCCAGTAGGAAATTGTCGTTTATCTTCGTTGTTAGAAGATTATACGCTACGGGGGAAAGATACGTTTCAAGTGAAACGGAGTGTCGAACAGTTACTGGCTTGGGCTTGTGAACTGCTGGTTAGATTTTATCCATCTGTGCTGAAGAACATGCGAATGCATACTAGTCGTCCTGAATGCAAGAATCTAAATCAAGAGTCTAAAAATATACGCAGGACTATAAAATGCTCAGAACTATACAACTGTTAACACGATTTCCTGTTCTCCTTCATTATTACCGTGTTAATTAAATTACCTTTCATATGTATTTCAATGTTCCGTCAGAGCTGCACGTGCCAGAGACTAGGAGATCGTGGGATCTTATGGTCGGCCGTGCTGGAGGGGGTTTTTCTTGGGTTTTCTTCTTACGATTTAGGGCGTATGCCGGTACAGTTTCCTGGGAAGTCGACCCAGGAGGCATATGTCCCCTTGCGTCAGTCGTGACGTTGCCCGAACTAAGCGAGGCTGACTACTGCGAACAGTCAACGACATTACTACTACCACCACCACACGTACACGTGACGTAGTTACAAAGACTTTTCCAGTGGGACTGTCGTCCTTCGGCTTTTGCGGGCTCAAACGGAAAGAAGGACGTTATTACAAGATATGCACTTTGGAGCAGCAGAATTCCTTTTATTATGGATACGTATAATTAGGGCTAGTGCGGCCGTGAATGTTTAATGAGGGCGAGCTGGGCAAATGGGTACATCTTGCCAGTCCCCGGTTGGATTAATAGCTTCCGATTAATCCTAACGTCTTTGAAATTCTTCCTCACTAATTAGCCACGAAGGTCTGCGTAGCATATTAATCCATTGGACCACCGCAATGACTTGGTCACTATTCGTGTCTTCCGTTTTCTACTGTTTATGTCTTTGTCATGTGTGGCGTTGTTCTCTAGTGCTTGGGGGAAAGATGACCTATATGGCTGATAATATCTTCGTGCATATTAATGACGCGTATACATTTCACATCATTAACTGACGCGCACAGAAGCGTGTTTTTGTTTTGTGTATGTGAGCGGGACGGGTATAAGCCCGTAGCGACACCCCTGTGCTCGAAAATTGCTGTGGCTTCAACCTGAAGTGGTAAGGTAAAGCCCACAATGAAGAAGTAAGAACTGAATAAGAAAATGCAACTCAGGAGAAACGCATCGGATACGCATGAAACGAAGCACTTTGTGTTTTGGAGTGTATACAATCAAGTCATCACTCGTTCAATTTTGCAGCATTTATATTTAGTTTATTTTTCTAGCATTTATAGTTGTCTTTTTCCATTCGTTCACTAGCGCAGGTAACAGTGTTTGTGATGTGAGGAGTGAAGCAGACAGGGCCCCCAAACAGCACAGTCCCAAGCGGCACGATGTACTGAAACTCGGGTGCAATAGTGGTGGACTGATAGATCAAGGTTGCTTTTGTAGGTCGCGGCACGTCAGAAAGACAGCGACAAACAGATAACACACCTGACGGCCACCCCTATTGCACCCGACTTTCAGTACATCTTGCTGCTAGGAACGAGTCGATCATGAACAGACGAGTCATCTTTTCGAACAGATAAAAAGCAGACAAGGACACCCTAGCAGCACAATGCACTGAAAGTCGAGTGCATTAGGGGCGGTCATCAGGTGTTTTATCTGTTTGTCGCTGTCTTTCTGAGGTAAAGCGGCCTTGATTCATCCGTCCACTCCTATTGCACCCGAGTTTCAGTACATTGCGCTGCCTAGGCTACGAGCGTCGGAGAGATTCCGACGTGTGTCTTATCTCGTAGTACAGGCAGATAGATGAACATGCATGAATATTCTCGAAGTTTTCGCTGATTCACCTATCAATTCACGATAGGTGATCGACGTTATCTAGCATGGTATTGTGAAGGCCCCTACTAGCACAATGTACTGAAAGTCGGGTGCAATAGGGGTGGTTGTCAGGTGCCTTATCTTTTTGTGGCTGTCTTTCTGACGTGCCGATTACTTCAAAAGCAACCTTGATACATCCATCCACCCCTATTGCACCCGAGTTTCAGTACATTGTGCCGCTTGGGGCTCCGTAGAAGGTGACGTCGTCTTGATGTCATGCAAAGTTGACATCGAAGATGCAGGAAGTTCCTCGTGATACCTTTGAGGGCGAGCCCATGCTTGGGTATGGCTTGTCATTACCCTGTCGGAGTATGCTCTTACCCCTAAATGGGGAGCCGATAATATTCCTCTCGTTGAAGACCTTCGAGGAAGCCAGTGGGCAACAAAATCCATATTTTATCTTGGTTGCACCCTCGGTTTGTCGACCCTGGCGTGGGAGTTGCCCATCTTCCTCTACCACCCGAGGTAGTACCCCTTGAGTCGTACGACATAAGGCGTCAGGTTCTTGCAAACGTGCAGTTTCCTTAAGGTATTACTTCGTTGTCTAGTTCTCGCATAGCGTTTTGTGCGGGCCAAAGGCTTTGTCGACTATATTATCTATCAGGCTGGTGCTCACTGCGGTCTGCGTCCATTGAAGAACATTTGCTTGTCACGCATAAAAAAAAAATATTTATATTCCTCTTTTCTGGAGTTTTGTAACAGTTTGCCCGAATTGAAATACATTGCCCAAGCTACTGAGACTCAGATACATTTTTATTTTCTTCTTCAAACAAAAGTATAGAAGAAACAAGAAAAAGGGACAAGCGAGCGAAAACAACGTCAGCCAGGAATCCATCAGGCATCACTTTGTACGGAAGATAGTAGAGCATAATCAGGACCTCGAAGCACCAACGCCGCACACTAGTGCAAGGTTCGTTACGCTTCCTAAGGCCCGAGGCCGAACATGGTATATTTCAGGTGTAGACTTGTTACTCCCTGTCTGTGCAGAACTCCTTGCGTGCAAAATTCGGAACATTGGTCAGACACCGCGCCGTGCTCATTATATCGAAGTGCCATCACACACTAACGCCCTCGGAGGAATTGCGATGGGTGTTCTTTGTTAAGCTAGCTTCAACTGTTCGCAACCACACTTCTCGCCTATTTGAATATGCTTCATTTGAGCTCAGTGTATACTTCTCTTCATCTGCTCCCTTTTATGCATTTGAAAGAACCAAAGACGAGAAGACAAAAAATGAGGTTTCTCATTTTCTTAACGAAGCCCAGTGGCTGAAACAGTGCTTGCACCTTAATCACGCGGTGTTGTTTTCTGTTGGATAGAAATTTTTGAAAGTATAGGTAGAAAAAAAAAAGAAGTAAATGGCATTCAAATTAAGGAGCACACAGAGCACAGGAGAGGATGGCGACGAGACGAATTTATGTTCATGGAGCATAGCGGGCAGAAGAAGAAGAAGGTTGCAGAATGCTCTTCGAAATCGGTAACCCGAGGTCGCACACTTCGTACTGCCTCCTACCGACGGTTCCGATCGTTAGTGCCATGAATTAAAAGTGCGTTTACGTTTTGGCACTCATTCTATGCTTAGAAAGTGCCAGTACCACCTGGGTCATCAGCGAGAAAAAACTGCGCCATCTAAAATTAAAAGAAATCTTGTTAGCAAAGCCTAATACGGGGCAATGCCTCTTGTGCAATGCTACTCGCATGGTACTCTTTCATCCTTGATTATACCCCAATTACTGTTTCGAAGAATTATCAACAGCTATTTCCATAAAAAGTAAAAAGAAAATAAGCCACTCGGGATGCACAATGCGTAAAGACATGTAACTTGTACGGCTGTCAAGCACCCCCTTTCGCCATTGCAATTTAATTATAGTAATTTTACTTTAGCTAATAGTAAAGTTAATTTTGAGTACTATTTGTTCCAATAGCTGTATAAAATCCGGAGTGGAAATCATAAATAAATACGAGCAACATTTTCCAACTTTTCCCTTGCAGGTGTGCCCCATCAGATAACACCGCGAGCGCACTGACACATTGTAACAGCCGGCCGTATAAATCTTCCGCACATTATCATATTGTTTTTAACTTTGCATTCGTGTACGTTATCATGCCATCCCAGTGACAAGCGCCAACTTACTTCGTTTATATTCAGCGAATGCCATGCTTCTTCCTTCATTAATCACCTTACTCGATGGGAGTGCCGCGAACAACCCCTTCATCACTTTTTACATATTGCTACAAAGCGCTTGATCTTTCAAAATGACACCTTATTCGGACGGTACGTAAGCGCTGCCTTAAGCCCGCTTCTCGCAAGATCCCTGTGGCTATCTGGAGAGGTTCGCACCCCATTCCCTTGCAGAGCTGTTCGGAAAAGTAAGACTTTCGAAGAAATTATCTATGCATCTACATATGCGAGAGTTTCCTGCCGTCAAGTATGGCCAAGACAGAAGAAGAAAAAAAAAAAAAAAAGAAAATCACAAAATGTTTTGAACGTATGAACTTAAGTAAGCGCGGCCCATGTGTCATCTTCTTTCTTATCGAGCAAAGGCAAAGAATACGATTAACACCGGCAGATTCATGCATATGGAAATTATGCCAGGAATAAATCCCGCGATTCAAAGACAGTTCACCTTCTAACGAGATCGTGACCGCTCTGGTCGGTTATACGCTGTGTATGAATCTTCTGAACTGAAAATCTCTTCCTGTTGCCTTGTTGACGCCAGCTGCCGCAAGTTGCTCCATTTAAAATGTAGTGGGAATCGTGTGCATCTTTTACTCCATCTCCTTGTCTTCAAACGTTTGTTCCACTTATAACTCCTTCGAGAGAATTACTTCTTGTTGCTCCATAAGTAGAGCAGCTTACCCCCTCTGTGGCAACAGTCATCACTCTTCAGCATTTCAGGCTCCTGGCGGTTATCATGGTGCAGGCAACATTTGCTGAACGCAGAATGCTGACAAATGCTTTTTTTTTCTTTGGTCGTTGGCCCTTCTGGCACTTGTTATATAGCGCGCTGATTGCAATGATGTCCCACCACCACCATCACCTGTGGTGGTGTTTGCGCGCACGTTTTTCTTTTTCTTACCCTCTCTCTCTCTTACAGACTATGAATGTGGGTGACAAATCAACTGCTAGGACGGTAGTGCCTCCGGCTGTTAGTCTGCCAGAGTGTAGGTCGCACAGTCGCGCGATATGCCATGTATACAGACGGACAACTTAAATATTAACCTTTAAGTGAGCTCTGACGATAGTGTTTGTACATAGTATCCTTTCACGATGCTTCACCGCTTTTGAATATGAACAATGGTCTCCACCGACTTATGCTCCTCGTGTGATTACAAAAGTGCTGATGCCCCTATTCGCAGGACTACATAGAGCACATAGCGCAGCAGCGCTCTCACAGTTAAATTTACAAACGGCTGCAGATAGAGGACAGCACGTCGTTTAATCTACTTTTGTCGCAGTTGCTTTCCGCCTCCAGTCTATGTCACCAGGGAGCCGTTGCCAACAATTCTTGGCTAAATGTTTTCGGATGAGAATCTTCATTACAGTCCGTTATCTCCGGGCAACGTAGCGTTGTTTACAAACATGTACACGAGTAGTGTATGAACAAAACAGCTGTCCCAAAGGAACATTCGCGAATTGACGTTGCCGTTGACAATACGAAACCCTTATTACTTTGGGGCCCACCGCCGCTTGTCGCAACGTGTAATCGTATTCCCCCTTCCTTTTTCCTTCCGCATTTTCTTCCATGTCTGTTACCCTTCTCTCTGTAGGTGTAAATGAGTGCCACAACCAGCCTGTCGCGCTAACGACTGTGGCGCCCCCACCTCCACACAGCACCGTTTTGTTTCCTTATCCGTTGGTAGGTAGAGTGGCGCCCCCTTCTACCATCTCCACAATTAGCCGTTGTCCCAAGGGCTGATCCTGGACGAAATGCCATTTTTGCGCGCAAATAGGAAACCTTGTTTATCTATCTCTTGCCGGGCCGTACGCGAATTCGGTTATCATCGTTTCGAGTTCACGCACTGCAGGGGTTCTGATGTCTCGTTCTCCCTGGATTTATTTTTCAATCGTGCTTATTTAGCTTCTTTTAGCTGACATTCTTTTAGCACGTCCATGCCTGTAACTGTTCTGAATTCACGGTTGAAGGCTTTATTTTGCTCATCTAAAGACAGGGAGAGCAAAGGCTATTATCTTTCACGTGTCATCTATCTGCTATTGCGCTGTTGCCGAACCCTTCAGCTACCAACTGAGTGACCTGCTCAGCAGAGATGAGACAAATTACTTGTCTTAGTGGTTCAACCACAACTACAAACTGCCTGGAAAAATTTTAGTTGAGCTACTAATTCAGCTACTTTTGCGAAGTGGTAGTTAAAGCTACTTCTAACTATAAAGAAAACGTCTTCGAAGTAGTTAACTTCATTGTAACTACTTTTTGAACTACTATCATTTGTTTACATGTTAGCGAAGATCGCACCTGACGCTGTGGAGCGGCCTATTTAGCTGGTGATTTCGCTTCTAGACTATATTGATCCATACAATCTCAAATATCCTTTTCATGCGTCATCATATTTTGAACGAGCATTTAAAACGGGAATGCTGCTAGTTCAATTGTCCATGTCAAAGACACAAAAGTTACGTCTATTGCTTCCCGTAAAACACAAACACATGAATAAGTGCCTGTAACAGTGTATATTTATTTGCTTTTCATTATCTTTAAAATTAATTATAGTTACGCCGAAGTGCACATAAATGCAGACGTTCAAGAGCCTCTCTTGGAGTATTCTCTTCTGTTCCGACAAGCGCTGAGATCAGCGGCATCGTACTGTGCATCACAAAGTTTGTACTTGTCCCGTATCATTATTGCTTCTGTCTGTACATACTGCTTCATCCCGCTGTATATATCATTAGTCCTGACAGTAATAAAAAAATGATGGTGGGTTGTTCGAATCCCACCATGGGCTGTGCTGTCTAACGCTCTTGGTTTCCATGAAACTTTCTAGACGCATGTCGGCACAGTTCTTCTTGAAGTCTGCCCAGGACGCACATTAACCCCTTTTATTCCCCTCCTTCCTGCTGTCCTATATCTATCTGTCTTCATCTGTACGCTGGTGATGACCACAGCTGCCTGGCGACCCTAACACAGAATTAAAAAACGAAACAAGAAACAACAGAAGCGCTCAGACGAACTTTAGTGGTACAGTTGAGTCATGTTTATTTTTTATTTATTTATTTATTAGTAGTCACGTAGTCATCAGTAGTCATTAGAGTCATGTAGTGTGAAAAAGGAAGTAGTTGAAGCCTCCAGAATTCTAGCTACTGTAGTTAACTACTACCGCAGTAGTTTCTTCTTCTTTAACTAATAGTTGGAACTACATTTTTTACAGGTAGTCTTGAACTACTTCTTAAATACTTTGAAGTAGTTCAACGAAGAAGGCCTTTTAAACTTCTCTAAAGAAAAGTCGGTGCATTGCAAGGAACTCGGTCAATGTCTTGATAGCAGACATTGCTCATAGTCATGGCATAGATATATTAACGAAATAATAATAACAAAATAAAACAGCAGGGTATTGCCTGTTGAGTGCATGTACGACGAGACACTTTCGAGCTGAGCACTTTAGCGCTTTATGTTCGCATGTCTGTATATAGTCGGAGATCGATTCTTACGCAAACGGACAGATTACAGCACCAAGTCTGGCATAATTCACTGGTCAAGTCCTATTCATCTCGTCCACGTGTAAGAAAGTTACTTGAGCTATTGTCCTCTTATTGCCAATCGTAGCTACATTAATGTTACGCTTGTGCGAACACAATGACCTTCATGTGACCCTCAGAAGCAAAACGACCCGAGAAAAAATGGCCGTCACTGGTTAAGCGGAACGCCGTTTCATGAGACACCTGTCCATCAGATGGCGAATTTTATAGGCCGTCTTTCAAGTCCTTCTTAGGCCTCTGCGTACATGCCCCTTGGAAAAATCACCGAAATGAACGCGCCCATCTGTCCCCATAAACAACTGCACCATAACACACGTGGTCACTGACCGGTAACCGCAGGCATAAAAGGTACCACGTGAGAACTCATAAAACACGTCCTGTAGATTCGAGCGCTTCACAGTGTCCTTGGAGCCATGTGTACACCAGCACTTTTGCGGTGCGCTGCAGCGAAAGCCACAAGCCTGCAAGCCTCATTTCCTGTCGTCGTTCCCTTCTTCCTTTTTTGTTTTTTCTCTTCAGTCCTTTCGTTCAGCGCTCGTCCACTATAGGGAACCCCAGCAGGAAAAAGGTTCACAGTTTGTGCCACTGAAGAGCCGTGTACAAACAAACCTATACCTCGTCGAAGGCATACCGTCTGTTCACGCCATAGCCATAACGAGCATGCGTTCACTTCTCAATCCAAAGGGCAGCTTTCCGCGCAAGTATGAGAGAGAAAGATAAAAGAAAAAAGTTGCTTCTTTGGAAAGAAAACATAAGTAGGCATTGCCGCCTCCACCTGGAAGGTCTTTATGGGTGCTCGCTTCTGCCATTCGAGTGTTTCTGTCCGCCGTGTGATTGTGGCGGGTCTTCTTGGCGACCGTGCAATGGGCCGTGCAGCTTGCGCGCAGGGGCGTTTGTTTGGATATCCGCGCACACGGCTGGTAACGCGCCGCCCGTGCGGCTTTTGCAGCTGGTTGGAACGCAGTATGGATAACCTGCGGGTAGAAGCCATCTTTAATTGGCGCGTTGGTGATCTATTTAGAGCATGTCGGCGCCTTTGGAGTGGCTAAAGAAGGTGTGACGCTTTTTGCTGTGCCGTGTTTACGACTGCGCCCTTTCTCTTGGGGTGTATTATGCCGCGATTTCCTAGACGTACCCCATTTTTTCTCTAAGCGCCAGTCTGGAACTAATGGTTTCCTGTCGTTCTGAGGGTGGTACGGTGAATTGTATCGTGAATTTTTGTGCTTGCCCCTACGAATTTCTGTATCCCGTTTTAGAAGGCTTAACCGCTTTCTTGTTTGCAAGTCACGACAGTCCTGAAGTTGGGACGGAGGCGAGAAGTGCTTTTCACGACGCTGTAGTCTAGCTGATTTGAGCAGTTCGGGACGCGCGGTGCTACGGCTCTGGTGCATTTTGTAGCGAATTATGGTTCGGGCACAGTACATGACCAACCATCCGTGCTGAGCAAATGACGCGTGTGTCGCCTGTGTACAACCACAAACACAATGTATAAGGAATATTGTGCATGCCCTACTCGGAAGACAGTGTTTCTCATTCACAAGTTTCTAATCAAAATCAGTGGTTCGGCATTAGGAGGTAGGAACGTGTCCCTGAAGAACAAAGGTACAGCGACATCAACTCAACGGAGTACACGGGACGATTTGTAATCATTGCACATTGTATCAAGGGGGGCTCACAGGTGAAGCACGCTTTAAGTTTTGTCACAGAAGGTTATGCACTGTGCCTCAATGCCGTTTCCGTTTATTTTTTTTTCTACTCCTTTATTTTTTATGTTTTGCTCTTTTCATTTTTCGTTCTATTTCTTGGGAGTAACAAATCACGTCTATGACGAAGTCGACATAACACCATATTTTTTAAAGTAAAAAAACCGAACCAACTGCTGGGTGCTGACGCTTTAAAACATGTGGAGATACCTTGAGACAGCTAGCATTTCCAGATAAGTGCTGCGACTGTCTCAGCGTTTCCAGGAATGCTTTTGCAGCACCTGCGCGTGATGCGGAGGTAGTTGGCGGAGCTGTATAACAATTTTGCAAGGTGCACATTAATCTAGATTCGAGCTTTTTTTATCATTCTCATCGCAAACAATTCTATCACAATGCGATCAGCAGATAGTAGCTTTAGCGTCTTGCGTAGAAGCTGTCCTGTTTTCTTTTTCTTTCTTTCATTTATTCATCATGTTCATATAGTATTTTTCACAGCCCCGACTAAACCTATCACACGTGATATACATTTTAGATGACGGATGTAACACACAATATTGGAAACATTTAACTCTAATCGTTAGCTGCAACAATCCGTTATCGTAGTGGTAAGGGGTGGGGAACCCGAAATAAGTGGCGTTACATGGCTTTGATCACCTGCCTCGGACGACATGGATACAGTTATCTAGCATGTGATGCCGCCAAAGGCAGGTCGTTAGCGCACGAGCTGGCAATTGCAGACAACCGCGTCGAGTGAGGAACGTTTGTTTCTTATTGTTGGGTCTTACCAGCAGCTGACGTCTTCTCGATCAACATGTGTTCCCCCCCATCCCATGGGCAACACTTCTGATACTCGGTTGAAAGACTTGTTAACAACTATATGCACAATACGTTTGAGCTCTTATATTGCTTCTTTGATGCGGCTACATTCTTAACGCTGAAGAACTTGACTCATCACCATGCTGTGATATAAATCCTGTCCTTATAAAACTGTAGAAGAAAGAACTTTGTTAGATTTAGATATGCACAGAGCAATAGGGAGACAACAACAACATAAATACAATGATTATGACTGGGGCTATTCGCCACTTTGCCAGTGGCACACTACCCCATTGCTTCTGGAAGATGATTGTGA